>JAQJVL010001007.1:0-290169 GCA_035578905.1 Stictocephala bisonia | reverse complement strand
TAGCAGGTATATAAATAGCAATTAATCTTATTACTTTAATATATGGCCATAATATTATTACTTTAATTTAACATATTACCTATCCTTACTACTAGGCTTATTGTATTTGCTATATAAATGAAGAAAATCGAATAATAATGCAGCTTCTTGTCAGCTAAAAAATTCAAATACTTCTTACAATAAATGGTTTAGGCCTAATAATTTTCATCAGACACCAGGTTTGGTGACTCACCCACCTGTCCTTCAGAAACTAGGTTTGATTTTCATGTAGGCCTAATAACATAAAACACACTCATAAGTTACATGCACAAATTTTGAGCTTCTATCATTCTGTGGTTCATTTTGAATTCAGATGGTAACATAAACTTGTATATTACATTTTACTATTTTTAATTAATTTTACAGTAATTGTTAGCAAAATTGTGAAAAACAGGTTTTGTCAAATATAGTTGCCGCTACCAGAGATCAAAATGTTTGGTCTGTGCCGCTACAATGGTTAAAGAACAAAATTTTAAGTTTTAAAGTGTTTTGCAACTCATTATTAGCTTCCTTAGTGTTTGCAGGGGGATGCTAATTGGTCATTAATCTTTTGCTAGATGGTCACCAAGCATAGTGTCTAAAGAGAGGGCAAGTGTGTCATCAAACCTAGTGTCCGAAGGGAGTGTGTCATAAAGACTGACATCTGAAAGTACAGTGGACTTCATAAAAAATAGTAAAATGTAATATAAGCCCTACTACCTTATGTTTATCATCTGCATTAAATATGAACCAGAGAATGATATAAGTTAAGCCCAACAGTTGTGCCTATAACTTATAATATGAGTGTGTTTTTTGTAACTACTAGAGAAATGTACAATTACATTTTATACTCTAAAACAACTTTTGTAAGAAAACTTGGTAATTGTGCACTATTACTTAGTCAACTTCAATTCTTTTCATATTTTGATATGATGATGTTGTAGTTCTCACTTAGTTAGAAAAATGAAAATCAAGTGTCGGAAAGCAGTTGTTCACATTGCATAGTGATAAGAAGATTTAAAGCCCACACACTATCACTGACATTTCGGAGACATCGCACAGTGGCAGTTTTGGTTATGTTAGGTTATTATATTGTAGAATGAACCTGTAATACATATTTTCACTGTCACAAACCGCTTTTCAGTCAGCAGAATTTGTAAAAACATTCTACAATAGGCTATGATAACCTAACCTAACCATAACTGCCACAGCGCGATGTATATGGGTGGCTTCGGAGTATACTAATGTATCACTAATGATACTAACTCTATGTTTCCGACACCTAATTTTTATTAAATATTTTTATTTAGCATCACAAAAATGTATTATCACAGTATGAAAATATTTAAGTTGACTAAGTAATCATGCAGAATTACCGAAAACTTTAATAGAAAACAACTTTAAATTAGAGAGTTGTAGAGAGAGGATCTTATGCCTGATAAAACTGTACCTTCAAAATACAAATTCATCCAGACTGAAAATTTAAAAGGAAAAATATTTTTATTCCGAGCGCTGAAATTCAAAGTTTTGACCCTAGGCTATTTGTAAAGAAACTACAACACGTAGGCTACACAACATTTGTGGTTGATTCATTAATTACTCTTGTCAATTACAAAACTTTTACGCTGGTCAAACTTACCTGACAAAAAATAAGTTTCCTTTTAAAAAAATGTCATGTCACGTTTTTTTAATGAGTTAAAATAAGGTTTTAATATTGACGCTTACATATAAATTATCTGTCATAACCACGATATAATAAACTGTGACCATTGTAATTCTTGTTTTTTATTGTAAAAAATAATATGTCCCATGTGTACCTTAAAATTTGTTTTCTTGCTTACATGACTGATGAATGAAACCATGTTTTGTACGGCTGAGTCGCCCATGTTATTCTCATAGGAACATTTAAATTTATTGGAAACGTGAAAATGTTAATTTTTTTCTGGGGTTTGCATGGTTAGATATACCTTCAATGAAATTTTCAAAATGTAACGCCACTCAGTCAATGGGTAAACACAAGTGGGTAAACATTTATGCCAATCAGTCAGTCAGTGATCCCAGACCAGCTTTATATTAGTGATTTTGTCAATGTGCGTTTATTAATAAATTAAAATATAGTGCACAGCGTAACTGACAGAAATGTGGAAGCCACCACATGTAGGTTTAACCCTACCATTGAAATTCGCTGCATATATATATAGAAGAACTTTGACCAAAACATATATATATATAGAAAGAAATGATAGATGTAAAAGAGGACTTTTTAGTCCTAACCTCAAAAAAATTTTACACAATTTGTACATTTTTTTATTTCATTTCTAAGATGCTGGATTTGGTGGTATATTTCAATTGATGCTATGATGTTTTGTCATCGATCAGGAAGTTAGTAACAAACTCATTACCTAAACAGTGATGGGCTCTGATACCTGTTGTTTTCATAAGGTAACTATGGATCAAGAAAATGTCCAAGTTTGTGATACTTAATTTTATGTTTCATATTTTTTTAGATTTGAAATTGCTGAGGCTGTAACATTAGCCTCTCAATATGGCTGAATCTGAACAACAAGAGGAAGAGAGAGAGGTTCTGCTCTCTATTTATGAGGGAGATCCTGCTTTTAAGCAAATATCACCTACTACTTATCAATATAAGGTAACTAGAGACAAATTTCATTTACATTTTGTAATAAAAGAGACGTGTTCATTTAGTAGTAGTGTCATTTATTTACTTCTATTTATAAAGATAACTGTACTCATTCCATGAAATGAAACTATTGAAGCTTGGAATACATTTTCCCTGACATTTTTAAAAGATGATTTAAAAAATTAGTGTAAATGGCTGTACTGTACAAGTGCACTAATCTGATAACTAATACAGTATACTTAATTTATTTATTTATACCAACGGACATCTCCATTTTTACATTAAATGAAACATAAGTTTGACAATTGTCTCAAAGTATGACTTACAGCTAAGATTGCCATGCAAAGACTGAATTATAACGCATAAAAACAATAAATAGTACAAGCGTGATTTACATACACCAATAATTATATAAATAGAACAGGTCAATGCAATAATATGAATAAGTACATGCAAAATACTACAAAGTGGAAAACAAACATCTTTTTTACTCTTGCCACGCTATCATGAAAGAAGTCCACATGTTTGGCAACATTGTTACCAGCTCTGTGGAGTCGGGCCATCGTACTGTTGGCTGCGTAGCTAGTTTGATGCTGTTGCCTTATGAACAGGTCATCAGACCTGTTACTTGTCGGGACCCTGTATAAGACCAAACGAAGTATGTTTGGGCAGTCGACTTTTCCATTTATGATTTATGTAGCAACACCATGTCGACAGAGTCTACGCTGCTCAAGTGGTTGGAGTCCAAGGTCAATAGATAACGTTTTAACTGGAACTTGAAAGTAT
Source organism: Stictocephala bisonia (assembly GCA_035578905.1). Taxonomy (NCBI): domain Eukaryota; kingdom Metazoa; phylum Arthropoda; class Insecta; order Hemiptera; family Membracidae; genus Stictocephala; species Stictocephala bisonia. Next base: position 286,724 of record JAQJVL010001007.1, on the reverse strand, counting down.
GGATAACCCTCCTTAAAGCTAACCATGCGAATAGAATCTTAATGCAATGTTGTTAAAACTAGTAGGAAACCATAAGATAACAATAGAAAATAAATTGCCAAGTATATTCATTCTGTTTTAGTTACTCCTAAAAATTGGACTTGCCCAAGTAATTATTAACATCTCTTCTTTAAGTTTTTATGAGAGATTATTTAAAGTATAAATTATTTTTAAGTAATTTAATTATTAACATTTTAAATTGGAGATAAAATTTAAGTAGACAATTTGAAAAAGTTTAATTAAATGTAAAGAAAACAATACAAATATTTTAGAGGAATAATCAAATTAATATTTTCTCATTCTATATCTGAAGATATACATGACATAAAACATATTAGTTATGGTGTGGCAGTTGTTTTTAAAACTCATATTGGCAAGCTCACACACTCATATTTGTTAAACACACACTTAATCAGCCAATTTTCAAAGAATGGCGCTACTGTATTTGGGTTGGTTACAAAATCTTATTACAGTGGCAAACCTTATATGAGAAATACTATCCAGCTTTCCATTAACTAACACCTACACTTCCAAGAGACGGCAACAAAAAATTATTTGGCCACCATTCAGTGTTTCTAGACAAATTCCTTGCTCAAAACTAGGTTCAATTACACTGGATGTGTATCCCAATACCACTAGACGTGTATGGGTGGGTTAATACCTCGAGATATGTATCCCAATACCACTGGACGTGTATGGGTGGGTCAATACCTCTGGATATGTATCCCAATACCACTGGACATGTATGGCTGGGTCAATACCTCTGGATATGTATCCCAATACCACTGAACGTGTATGGCTGGGTCAATACCTCTGGATATGTATCCCAATACCACTGGACATGTATGGCTGGGTCAATACCTCTGGATATGTATCCCAATACCACTGGACGTGTATGGCTGGGTCAATACCTCTGGATATGTATCCCAATACCACTGGACATGTATGGCTGGGTCAATACCTCTGGATATGTATCCCAATACCACTGAACGTGTATGGCTGGGTCAATACCTCTGGATATGTATCCCAATACCACTGGACGTGTATGGCTGGGTCAATACCTCTGGATATGTATCCCAATACCACTGGACGTGTATGGCTGGGTCAATACCTCTGGATATGTATCCCAATACCACTGGACATGTATGGCTGGGTCAATACCTCTGGATATGTATCCCAATACCACTGGACGTGTATGGCTGGGTCAATACCTCTGGATATGTATCCCAATACCACTGAACGTGTATGGCTGGGTCAATACCTCTGGATATGTATCCCAATACCACTGGACATGTATGGCTGGGTCAATACCTCTGGATATGTATCCCAATACCACTGGACATGTATGGCTGGGTCAATACCTCTGGATATGTATCCCAATACCACTGGACATGTATGGCTGGGTCAATACCTCTGGATATGTATCCCAATACCACTGGACGTGTATGGCTGGGTCAATACCTCTGGATATGTATCCCAATACCACTGAACGTGTATGGCTGGGTCAATACCTCTGGATATGTATCCCAATACCACTGGACGTGTATGGGTAAGTGGGTCACATTACCTCCGGATGTGTACCAGTTGTCAGATTCCGAGATCCGCCTGTCAATAAACACAATGTGCTGATCATAATCCCAGTCTATCAAACATTCTATGCCGCAGCCCCTATTACAGTTATATTAAAGATCAAGACATCTTAGAGATAGATAGTATTGTGGAAGATTTTGTAATAATATCCATTATCAGCAGACTGCTGTACTTATATTGTTCCTAGTTCCTACTCCAATTAAAGACTCAGGCGTGCTTTAGAAGTCTTCTTCATTTCTGTTCTATCTCCGACTACCTCTGATATGATGCAAAAATTTGCCATATCATTGGCAATTGGTACCCAATGAAGATGTTCAAAACCAGAGTGTATTACCAAGTGGAAAAATGTCCTGCAAGTTATAACACTAGTGTAAATAATCATAAAAGTGTAGTTATTATTCAAAATTGTTTACCTGTTGTCCTTCATTGTACATCATTCATATATTTAAAACCTCCTTAACTATAAATATTTCTCTATATTGCACCTCTTTATCACACAAAAAATATGTTACCTATGCAAGGTTTTGAAATAATCTAGGCCTTTGAAATAAAATTTTAGTACTTTTTGTGCAGTTTGTAATTTTTTCATCAGGATACTGGTCGAAAGAGGATGAATAAATTTTCTTTTCTTGATAATTTCATAAGATTTGTCTTATACATGAGAGGAAATAAATGCATTTTTCTACATAACAAACTAGTATATTAGGAGATATAGGGCATCAGCAAACTTACACTAGGAAGACAAGTCCTGAGGGTAAATTTCTTCTTAAGTTTGCTGATGTCCTGTCCCTCCTTACTTCCTCGTCTAATGTCCTTTAAGTTAATCTACACAATAAATTAAATTTTAGAGTATGTGATGCCAGCTAGGTTGGCTGACAATTTAATTCTGAAGCGCAGCTATATTTGCAGATAGCTTCAAAACCATAACTGTCCCACTTTATCATTCATCTATTAATGGCAATTCTTGGGAATGTCTGAGCATTCTTGATGAATTTTTAAAATTTATTGCTCAACTAGCTATAATCTAGAAGTTGGGGGAGGGCAGTTATAATCAAAACTTTAAATAAGACAACAAAAATGTAATAAAATTGAAGAGGTGTTGATTCTAAAAAAAAAAGCTGTTAGAGTAATCATTGCAAAGTCTGGTTTTAGAGATCACTGTGAACCTCGTTTTATTAAATTACAGATACAAAGTATTATAAATCTTTATATCTATGATAGATCTTCTTATTCAATCAAAAATTCACATTTACTAACACTAAGACTTAAAAATACAATACCAGGAATACAAATACGGTAGAACCTTTATTAATTTTCAAATTTTAATGATGTTTTGGTACCATTTCAAGATAAAAATGTTTATTTTAATATCTTTACTGCACTTTCAAGACATATATAGGATTAGATATAAAGAAATTTTGTCTCAAATGAGTTAATTAATTTTATTTTATGTAAAAGACAGTTTTATTTTGAATAATATTTATAAAATTATTGAATTTTTAAAATAGTATAATATATGATTTATTTTATAAACCAGTTTTTTTTATTTTAATAAAGTTAATTTTATAAAAAAATTACTGGTTCATAAAACCACATTAAATTTAATTTTCTGTCTCCGTCTTTTTGAATATATATACAGTATATGCCAATCTTAAAAATGTAATTAGGCCTACTTAAAAAAGCCAATCGTTGTAATAAAAATGAAATTTATTAGACTTGGGTCATTTAGATTTAAGCATATAGCTATGACTTTAACTTCAACTTAAATAACCTTTGTTTTTATAAACATGTCAGAAAATTTATAAGTAGGGAAGGACAATTTTGTGATTTACTAAAAGTAACATTACATTAGTCTAGATCTGGAGGTCACGACCATCGCGGGCTGTTTGGAAAGGGGTCACAAGATGTTTACAAATAATGGTGAACTATGTATTAAACTTAGACAGCCATCTGGAGTTTTAAATTAAATAACTTTGTACATTTAGAAAATGTATTAATATATTTGACAGATTTTGTCAAAACAAAACAGAATCATTTAATAATTTTAATATCTAAATATTAATACTGTACATTTTTTAAAGAAAAAAATACTTCTTTAGTGAGAAATATGGGTCTGTTTTTGTCAACAAGTTTTCTATAATTTGGTTTAGTTTAAGACACACAAACAATAATTCAAATTTTCAAATTAAAAAAAAACTTTACTCAACATACATTGATTACATATATATGTACAGTTTAGATAATCAAATGTCTTAATTTCTAAAATAACATAAATGATAACATCAAAATTTAAATAAATAAATATAATGATATTGCTTAATAATTTGTGGAATAAGAAGGTCACTCCCTAGGTAATACAACCAGTTTGGAGTGGCCATGAAAACATTTGATTTAATATAATAAAAGAAATTGCTACATAAAATGTAAAAAAGTATGTTTTGAGAGATAATTGAATACAAAATAAAATATTATAAAATCTAAATAAGATTGAATAATTTTAGAAAGTAAACGAAGCAAGAAATACTACATTTACACTATCTAGTATGAATGAAATAGACTATGATATAAGAAATCTTGGCAACATAAAAAGTAACGTAGTTCTTATGAGTAAAACAAAATATAATAGAAAAATAACAGAGCAAAAGAATAACTAAAAATGTATATAATATTTAATTAAATTAAGTAATCAATGTTGCAAGAAAATAACGGCAAGTAAGATAAAATATTAAATTCGAAATCAATGTACTATACTTAAAAGTTGTTCCACGTTATTTACTGTAAGAAGGTAAGATTTAAGTTGTTTTAAAAAAGGGTTTAATGAAATTATATTATTAATATGTATTGAAATTATATTGTAAAAGTTAGGTGCATTATATATGTAACAATGTTGAAAAGCAGTTAAATTTGCTTTTGGAACTTCAAATATTAAGTGTCTAAAATTATATAACTTAACACCATGTACAGAAAAACCAGAACTTTTAACAAAAAAATTTTAGAACTCTATAAATATAAAGATTTTGAATTGGCAAAAATTTCAAATTAACAAAAAGAGGTCAGGTAGGGGTGAATTGGGGACCAAAGGTGATGATACGGAGGAAGGATTTTTGGAGTAAGATTATAGGGTATAGCGTGGTGACATACGTTCCTCCCCAACATGCCAAGCCATAACCAATTCTGGAGCCCACCAGTGCATGGTATATTGTTATCAAAACTTTTCCGGGCACTTACTTCATAAATGATAAAAGCTTTTAACGCTTCTTAGTAATTGACGTTTCAGCTGTAAAGCATGAGTCTTCCAAGAGAGATTCGAGTCAATGTGCAATCCCAAATATTTAATTATATCAACTTTCCCAATAACAAGAAATTGGCAAGAAGTATGATTTAAACAGTCAAGTTCATGATATACTAAATCGTTACTAAAACTTCTGGTACATTTAAAATAAAAAAAATCATAAATTTGCCCTTTTCACTAAGAAGCATGAAGTTGTAGAGAAACTATATACATAGGAGCCACAAGTCTCTACTCATTTTATCATAGACTAAATTTAATTGATCACAAGAGTAGGTAAAAACTACATCATCAGCGAATGCAGTGATGCGACCATTAAAATTACAACAACACAGGACGTTGACATATATGATGAACAAAATAGGTCCCAAAACAGAACCTTGAGGGCTCTCCAAAATTCACATAGCCTCTATCACTACAGTTGGAATCAAGTTTTACAAACTGCTGCCTATCAGAAAGGTAATTCATAAACCAGTTTAGGGGCAAGCCCCTAATACCAGAAATGATCAATTTATCTCTTAGGATTTGGTGGTCTACTGTATGGAATGCCTTTGTTATGTCAATAAACAGAGCAAACAACTTTTTCCAATGTCCAAAGACTTGTACACATTTTTGAAGAATACTAATAAGGCATCCTCAGTACTCAACCCCAATCTGAATCCAAATTGACTATCACTAATAAGGTCGTCTTTTACGTCCAGTCAATTTCTTGCCTTGGCTGCAATGTTGACCAATGTAGAAAATCAGAGTTTGCTGAGGTAGGATGTTGCAAAGGGCATGATGATTCTCAGAGCCGCTGATGTTAAGCTTGGATACTCAGCTCTTCTTTGTAGCCAAAACCTGTCAACATCTTGGGTGCTGAAGGACATTTGCAAAGTCTTGTCACAGATAGTCTTGTCGGAAATTTAGCTAAGGATCTGCTCTTGTAGACCTTGTAAGTAAGTTTGGACACGTTGTCAATGTCGGGATAATCTTCATCGCTTCAATCAAGGGATGTTATGAGCTCATTTATCAGTTCAAAGTTTTCAAATTTATTCTTCTCAACCGTGGTTGACCAAGTGGCTAATTTACTTTCAACACTTTTTAGCTCAGTGGGCATGACCTGGGTAGCTAATGTCTGACGATGCAGAAAACAATGAACCCAAGTGGCATTAAGCATGACATTTTTCATCCATCTTTCAGCCCCTCGCTGAAAGTTATTTTTAGGGGGTCGGGGCTAAAACCTATGTACTAAAATGGGTCGCGGAATGAAAAAGTTTGTGAACCGCTGGTCTAGAATAATCTGTTTTCGCAGTTTTCAACTTTAGGGGAACCTAATAGAAGACTGATCACTACAGCTTAAATGTTTGTGTTACTATTAATAAGAATATACAGTCAACTCCTGTTTATCCGTGACGTTAAGTAGCACGGCTGCTGCGGGTAAGCCGCTGACTGGTTAAAGCAAGGCTGATAATGCAAAAATAAATATTACTGTACTGAATTAAGTTTGACATTATGATTTAATTTACAATGTTCAACGTGTATTATTTTGTTGTTACATTGTTTAGTAATGTCTCTCACTGTCGACTTGCTGATAGCGTACTGAACACACATCAATTTATGGAAAAAGCCATTTTCGATTTTATTTATGAGTATCAACTTGTAATCTCAACCATTTTTCTTTTGATTAACATTATAAAAATTGTATTGTCGCACAAATCACAACAATGTATCATAATATCTTACAATACACAAGTAAACGAGATCTTGTAGCAACATACAAGTGAACTACGAACTCCAAAGTGAGACTTGAGTCACAATGCAAGCACGTAAACAGCAATAATTCTCTCCACCCCTGCGCAGCAAGTGGGCCATTCACAAAGAAGACCGATGAGCGGCGATTAGACTTGGATAATTCATGCGCCCATCCACTTCTGTCACCTGCCAGTTACTCCATTGGTATTAACTGTACATTACTCCGTTAAATATTGTAAAAACTGTACAGTATTAAATTTTGTACTGTATTTACACAATTACATAAACGTTTCACCATCCTGAAAACGGTGCTACCTAGTGTCTATTATATCGCTGATAAACGTGAGTTGACTGTAGTTGATTAGGATTTAATAATATATCATGTTTATGTCTTATAGTTTGGTGATGACGGTGATCCTAAATCGTTCCTCCTAGAGATCTCATGGGGCAAAACTTATCCATCAGAAAAACCAACTGTCAGTATGAACACATTTTACAATAAACACATGTAAGTATGAAAGCAATTTTTGTTTGTAATCAAACATATGTATTTGTAGAACTTTTCAAAACTATACCTCAAAAATAAAACTTTGACAGGAAAAAATAACTGTGTAATCACTTAAAAGGATGCATTTAACATGACTAAACAATACTATAAAAATAGGTTGTTCAAAATTGGACTTAATAAGTGAAATGTACATTTTACATTTTTGTATTAGACTATTATATACACTCATATTTACATATATTTTAATGAGTTCACATAGACAACAGATTAAACTTACAAATTAACTATCTACTCTTCGTAAATGAATTCTAAAATGGCCATCATTTTCTTCTTCATTCCGAGTATCTTGGGTAGAGGATGTGACCTCCATCTTATATCACTCCACCACTGATATCAATTCAGCACCCATGTCCAGTGATAGCGTGCATTTACTTGTAACATTTATGAAAGTAATGTATCGTAACTGTACATTTCAAGTATTACAAGGTTACCAAGTAATTAATTTTATGGCCTCTAGAAGCCAAGAACTTTTTTGAAAAGTTGAAATTTTAAAATTTATTAAACTTATATAGAAAACATTTCTCTCAAGCACGTATAAAAATATAAGTGCAATACATTTTATTTATTTATTTATTTATTTATTTAAAGTGAATACAAAATCAAGGCCTCACCAAGTTACGCAAAACTTGTCGGTGAGGTCCTATAGTAAATAAGAAAAGAAATAAAAAACGCAATACAAAAAATACATTCATATATGCTTATATATATTTTATAGTGTTATTTATTAGTAATTATTGGCGGTTTAGGGCAGGCACCTATTTTACAAAATAGAAAATGCAGCTTATAATATTACAAAACTATGCATTACAATAGAAGGCATGAATACAATAACTGCAGAATGTGGCTACGCCAGATATGCCTGGTGAAAGTTTGTAGATAATTTTATCCTGTTTGCCAAAACATTCCTGTTCTCTACTCTATGCCTTCTTCCCACAACAACACTTGGATCGGCAGTGGGTGAATTATATGTTGTACTGTAAACAAACACAAGGTGATATAACCTTAGCGTGTTTTCTTACTGTAATTTAACTATCTAAAATACTATTTGAATTCTAAAAACGAATATATGTTTTATTTGTAAAATGTATTGAACAGTGCAGTGTCTTTGATGTGTTAATGTCATATTTATTACTTGGTAGATTACCCGTTTCTGGGTCAATGTTTATCTAGGCTGTGTAATTATGGTAAATAGTCCCTTTCAGTGCACCTTTTCTTCCAAGAGAAACCCGTTAGAATAAATGATCAAATTACAAAAGAACACAATAAATAATCTAAATTAACCTGTATTTGTGAAATAACATTACTCAAACAATATTGTAAGGTGATTTTGTTCTGTAGTGAAGTGATTTGGTGTAATAGTGAAGTGATTATGTGAAATAGCAGGAAATAATGTATATGTCAGTGAGTTGTTCTGTTATTATGATTACGATAATAAATGCAGAGAAATAGAGAGAAAAAAAATATATTTATATGGCCTAGTGAGTGTAAAAGAATCAGAGCTAGATCAACCAGAGCCTTCAACTTATTACTCAGGTATGATAGTATAGGCTGCAATTACAGCAGTATTTCAATCATCGTTAGGCCTATTTATTCCTGTAATTAGCCACTGATAGATAGCTTTTTTAAAAGTATTGTAGTTATTTAGGTTTTCTATCTCACTAGGCAACATATTATATAAATAAGGAACAACATAGTTTGGTAACCTTTCTCCATATACTGTTCTAGGGATAGGTGTAGCATATTTGACAACATTTCTAGTAATACGTGGCCTTATGGTTCCTTTTTTAAATTCATCCTTAGAATAAAACTCAAGTATCATTAAAAACATATAAAGCCCTTTAGGAGAAAGTTCTCCTACAACACTGTATTGCTGATTATTATCTACTGTGACTAGACCTAATCTAATATCATTTTTATACAAAGTTTTCAAACATTTCTTTTGAAGATTAGTAATAATGTTAATATGAGTGTCTGCTGCAGTTCCCCATACTGTAATTCCATATCTCATAATAGACTCAAACAGAGATTTGTATACAGTATGTTTTACTGCTGTACTAAGCTTGTTTTCTAGCTTGTTCATCATGACAACACATGGTCTAAGTTTTTTATGAAGTGTATGTATATGATCTTTCCAAGTCAGTTTTCTGTCTACAGTAAGTCCTAGGTATTTAACTTTATCTAGAATTCTTATGTCATTGCATTGACACTGCTTAAGCCCATGCAGACATTCACAATCATGATGTTTAATGTTTATAGTTGTTTCAATTTTCATATTTTTAGGGCATATGTGCATGAGGCTAGTTTTATTGAAATTTATAACTAGACCTTTATCATGAGCCCATTTGGTAAAAATTCTAAACTCATTTTGTAATAATTGTTCAGCTATTTTCAAATCTTTATGTTCGGCCAGCAACAGGACATCATCTGCATAAGCAAAAACATGGCAATTTTTAATTTTTTCTAATATTTCATTTAAGTATATTATGAACAAAACTGGTCCAATTTGGCTTCCTTGGGGCACTCCAAATTTGATATTTTTTTCATCACTTATTGTGTTTAGAGCTTTCACCATAAACTTTCTATTTTCTAAATAGCTTTTGAACCAGTTTAAGTAGGGACCCCTCACCCCTATTTTGTATAAAGCAGACACTATATGGTTGTGCTCTACAGTATCAAAAGCTTTAGAAAAATCAATGAAAAGGGCTAGTCCATGACATTTATTGTTCATTATATTATTAGCAGTGTAAGCAAAATTTTCCAAGGCCTTTATTGTGCTGCAATTTTTCCTAAAACCGTACTGTTTGCTACTCAAAATGTTATTTTCTGTCAGATATTTATTCAATGAATCCAACACATATTTTTCCATTATCTTTCCTATCACAGGCAAAATTGCTATTGGGCGGTAGTTCTGAAATTCTTTCTTAGATTTATTTTTGTAAATAGGCCTTATCACAGCGGTTTTTAAGCAGTTCGGGAAAATACCTTGTGTAACTGACTTGTTAATTAGTTGAGATAGTAGGCTGGAAATGTTACTTTCAACACTTTTGATATCCTTTATCCTTATTAAGTCCAATCCTGGCGATTTATTTATATTCATTTTTTGTACTATTGACTTAATCTTTTCTGGCGTTGCCTTGGGTATATAGAAATTTTGTTTTAAGTAGTTTGCTTCCCTGATTTCAATTTCATCATTATAGTTACAGCTATGTTTAAGGGCTTCAACTCCATTAATAAAGTAGTTAGCAAAACCATTCACAATTTCTTTTTTATCCATATACTTACCCATAGCAATGGCTATTGTGCTGTCCACATCACTTTTCTGTCCCCTTCCTAGAAGATAGTTTATGTTTCTCCATATCTTCCTAGAGTCTCGACTGTTGCTTTCAAAAACATTTTTGTAATAAGCATTTTTCCTTAACTTTATTATGTTATTTATTCTATTTCTGAGTTTTTTATATAAATTTCTATGCCTGTTGTTGGAGGGGTCCCCTTTCCACAGCCTAAACACTCTGTCTCTTTCTTTAATTAGGTTTAATATTTCTGGGTGCATCCATTCCTTCAGTGGTGACTTGGAAAAACCATTGCTATGGTAAGTTTTCCCCCGACCTAATATTATATCAGTTGAACTCTCCTCATAGATTGCTGCAAACTTACTAATTAGCGATTCAAATCCAATGTTTACATCATCAGATTCATATATATTCCAGTTTACACTGTCTAATTTATTTCTCAATACAGGTTCATGTATTTTTCTTACTTTTTCAACCTCTGCATCTCTTTTTCCTCCTCCTTTGAGATCCATTTGAATATTTACAATGTAATGATCTGATATTTTAGTTTTAATAATACCTGTGAATATATGTTCAATAGGCCTATCTATTTTGTAATAAATATGGTCTATGCATGATTTGGTAACACTATCCAGTCGTATTTCTTCTCTTGTATTGTCCCATATTCCTTTTTCTAGGCCCCATTCTGCCAATACTGTCTCGTAATTTAATACATTAGGATCATTTTTATTCTTTATATTAATATTTGTATCACCCAAGAATACTATATTTCTATGGTTTCCCAGTTTGGATAAAACGTAATTAATCTCTTGTATGGCTTGTGGGAGTGGAAATCCGCTAGAGGAGGTGGGGGGTCTGTAAATTGCATGTAGTAGGAACTTAAAAGGCTCTTTCATACCAATCAGCTCCAGTTCACCTGTGATGTGTTCATATGTGTTTATGTTGTCAATGTTTATGTTTGTAAAGCTGACGGTCTGAGTGTTATAGAACATGATAAGCCCCCCTCCTTTCTTATTTTCTCTAAGTTTGAAAACTTTCTTATAACAAGGTATATTAAAAAGAATGATTTCATCTTCGTTACAAAAAACCTCAGCTAAAATTATACAGTCAAAATTTACATTGCTAGACATTATTTGCAATCTTAGAGTATCCCAGTTCTTACTAATTGACCTAATGTTAAGATATAGCATATCAATCTTGAGCCTACTAGATTTTACTGCACAGTTCCACTCTTCAAGACTAGTGTAACTGTTAAAATATAATCTATTATCAATTAAATTGAGCTCCATATTATCAAATTGAAAAATATAAATGAATAACAGTAGTAAACTTCCTCAATATTCAACATGACAATAAAATAAATATTAATAAAACAAAAATATAACATCTGAAAACAAACTATAAACTCTATAAAATCAACAACACACAATAACAAAAGGATGAAAAGAACAGAAACAAGAGTGTACATAAGTCAGACATACCAAACAAGAGCCAAACAAGTTATGTACAGGCAATTGTTTATCAAACAAGTAGCTAGGCTTAGTTTTGTAGGCTGTTTTGTAAATAAGTGTTTATCATAATAGCATTTGTGAAAAAAGGAATAGTGTCAGAAACTTTGTTGTTATGCTTGAGATTAAATTGCATGCTACAGATGAAATAGCCTATTTTATTTTATTTAGGTCATCATAGCTACGAATTACTACCAAATTACTATTTTCTCCTTTTTTCACCAACACTCGCCCACCTCTAAACCAGACAAATCTAAAGTCATGAGTCTTAGCTCTAAGTTTAGCTTCTCTCAACAATAGCCTATTATAAGAACTAAGGTTTTCATTAAAGTATATGTTACTTAGCTTAGCCCTTCTTCCATTTGTTAGCCAAAGGTCTCTCGAGGTCTTGGAGAAAAACTGGACAATAACGGTAGGTGCCTTTCCATCCCTTCTGGCCTGTAGACGATGTGCCTGGTGTATGTCTGCAGAACGAAAATCCACATCAATGTCTTTAGCTATTTTCTTCAGCACATCTCCAATGTCCTCCTGTCTAGGGTCTCCTTCAAGCTTCACTCCCTGGATTTCTAGGTTAAGCCTTCGTCCATACTGGTCTAGCTCTGATAGCTCATGGTTAAGCTTGTTAACTGTTTCCTTGTGCTTCAATTCGTTTGCCTTCAGGGATTCAATTTCAGCTTTCATATCTTTATTTTCCTTTCTGAGTTGGACAATTTCTTGCATTAAAGCATCATATTTTTCAGAGAAAAAATTTACAGCAGATTCAATGTTATTAATCTGTTCTCTCATTTCATAAAGTCCATTTACCTTGGCCAGAATCGATTTCATTACTTCTGTATTGCTAACCTCGTCATTGGCTTCAAGGTTATGTTCACGTTCAGCATCCTCTTCTTCAGCCTGAGATTGAGACCCTTTCTTGGCTTTTCGGCAAGATGAACATGCCCACTGAGACTGTTTATTAGGTCCCATAGAATTCCAAGTTTGCCTCTTTATGCTACACTTGTCGTAGTGAAATCCATTACTGCAGGTGCAACACGTAGCATAGTCTCCATTCTTGGGAAGTTTCTCAGAGCAGCTGCCACAAATTTCTTGTGCCTTAGACCCCATATCAAAAATACTTATTTAAACTTACTACAAGACTAATTTGCAAGCTTAAAATGCTTTCAAAATATAACAATTTATTAACAAATATGGGACGCTACAGTAAGGCTGTCTGCCCAAACAAACCGCCACAGAGTAATCTGCGGCGGTTTGTTTGGGTAAACTGGTTTTTAGTAATAAAAGTGTGTAAAGTTGAGCACAGTGAAAACTAGTTTGAATTCTGGTCCCTTTTTTGTTCCAACTAGAATAACAAACTATTAAAACTTATAATAAAATTTAAAAATGCATATTTCATAATGTACAATCAAAGGAGGAAAACAATGGTGTGATTGCATTTTTCATAAGCCTCTTAGTTTCTTAGTAAACGACCTTCAAACTCAGGTAACAATATTTCCACGCAAGCAGTTGTTTATATGCAACATGAGGGTCAATAATTTTCATAATTATTTGAAAGTTTGTTTTTTTTCTTAAGACAGTTGATTCCATTTCAATCTGATGTAGTTAAGAGGTAAGATTTGATGATTGCATGTGTACAGTTTGGATCCTGTCAAGGCACGAGTTTGCAAGCATGTTCTGGATGAGGCAGAACAGTATCTGGGGGAAGCCATGACCTACACTCTTTTTGAATCTGTCAGGGAAAATATGACGGAGATAATGGCTGACCAGCCAGAAGCACTTACTGACAGCAGTCCTATTGAAATTATTGCCTCCGAGGTGAGCTACTAGTCATAAGTATTTATTATTATTAAGTCTGTATCCATTAAGGAAAGTATGTTGTCCCAAAAACAATATCTCTGTATTTTTATCGATGGGTTGCTGGGTCAATACCATGGGAAGTGGTGGGAGGGAGATTTTAGTTTCCTAAGTGGTTAAATATGAAGTTACCTATCCTTCTATAAACTTTTGATATAAGCTAACATCACTATTTTACATAAATGTATTACTTGAAAGAACTAATTTATGATACACTGAAAAAAGTATACAAGAATTAAAGTTTAGAATTAATTTAAAAATAAATTCATGGAGCCAAAAATAACCATTGTATTGATTCTATGCAGCTTCAAGAAGATTGAGATCCAATAACACTGATAAAAATACTGAGACTTCTTCTGAAAGTATATTTTTAAAAACTGTGAGTGGTCCTAGTTTTACTTCATCTTTTAGTTTTAATAATTGGAAATATGATAAAACTATGAATATTCTAAAAATATACGTATCAAATAAACCAATTAATTTTTGTCCAAAAAATGATCAAACGCTGCACAACTTAATGTTAACTAAAAGATAACATTTTTAGGTTAGGTTAAAGAGCATTAGGCATGCTTTCTACTAACCTGATGAAAGTCTCAGTGGCACTAAATATTTGTTTTGTTTTCCTCTGCTCTGTGTTAGTAAACTTGTCTCCTCAGGTAAGTTTGCTGATACCCTAACTCCCTTACTACACGAGAAGATACTATTACTGCTACAAAACACTAATTTATACATGGATATTAGGGTTTTCATTACTGTTAACTTATGATTATTTTTAATAAACTGTTTAAAACTCAGATTACACATCATATAAGTTGTACCCGTGGATCACACATCATATAAGCTGTACCCGTGGATTACAAATCATATAAGCTGTACCCGTGGATTACACATCATATAAGCTGTACCTGTGGATTACACATCATATAAGCTGTACCCGTGGATTACACATCATATAAGTTGTACCCGTGGATCACACATCATATAAGCTGTACCCGTGGACTACACATCATATAAGCTGTACCCGTGGATTACACATCATATAAGCTGTACCCGTGTATTACACATATAAGCTGTACCTGTGGATTGTGCACCTTCCGCTGCCAATTCTTATGAGCCTACTCATTTCAATTCTATCAGAAAAAGTAATAATCAATCTCCTGACAGTCAATTCTTCTGACTTATACTATTTTGTAAAAGAAGTCGAATTAAATATTTTGATTAATAGTCTGAGAAAAAATCATGAGATTATAGAAACAATTTATCACCAATAAAAGTCATTCTTGCTGTCTTTCCTAGCGTTATCATACTTAAGTTTGAAATCTTATAGCATTACTTTGCACTTGCCGTCATTTCACCATGAACATATTTAACTAAATACTCCCATTTTAGAAAATTTAAAGTGTTTTTTATGGATGTTTTCCTGCTTAAACAATTTATTAAATCCTGCAAAACTAAATGCTGTTTTGCTTATTTATTTTCTAATTCATTGAAATTTTTGTTACAGGACCAAGAAGAATTAGTCACCAAGAAAGTTGTAGTGAAAAAAGAACAATTGAGCAAGTCACAGAAGCGTAAACAATGGGACCGCGTAGATGGGCGGGGGGAGAGACCACGTGGCTGGGATTGGGTAGACATTGTCAAACACCTTTCACAGACTGGATCCAAGGACGACAGTACTCCTGTTTCATAGCTTGTTGTGTGTCAAGTAAAAATTATATTTTGGGGAAATTTGTTATTTAGAGAAGCTATTTTAAACTTCTACATTGTTTGGAATTTGACATTGCATAAAATTAAATGGTGTGATGATTTTAATATATTGTAATTATAATTTATACATAAAAGTAAGAAATGGTTATCTGAACTATGTAAGTTGAAGTAACACATTCGCAGCAGTGGATCCCTAAAGTAGTCCTGCTTGTCTGAGGCAGTACATGGGTGTTCAAAAAGATGAAGGAATATCATGGTTTTGTTTTTGACTTTAATTGTACAACAACCAATGTTAAATTAGGCTAAAGTGTGGTGCTAGATTAATAAATTTGATGAATGTTTATTTTATGGTCCAGTCGATTTGGGTTTCCTCTGTTGGTGTGCATGTGTTACAGGCGATCCGCTGTTGATAGATACCCAGAGGATCAGGAGGATTCTCAGAAAAGAACTCATCCTCTGGCCGGTGACAAACAATGACTCACCTACTAGGCACTGTTGTACAATATAGTAACTTTTATATTCAAAGTTTAAAGTAAAAAAATGTTTCCTTAAATTCTACATAACATTAAAAAACTAATATAAATTTGACAGAAATGTTTCAAATTTGAAGGCAACAATAATTAAACAACTGAAATTAATATCAACCTCTATATTTATAATTTCCTAAATAGAAACAAAAATATCCAGCTTTTATACCCTGTATCCCTAAGCACTACATTTAAAAATATTACACTTGCATGTATAATTAAAAATAAGACTGTAATTTTAATAAAAAATAAGTAAAGTATATAAAACAAAATGTTTCAAAATTGTGTTTAAGTAACTAACCACATCACTCAAATAACTTTATCCCTGAACATTATATTTACAAATTTTACTTTTCCCCATCTAAGTAACCAATAAGACTGCAACTTTATACTCATAAGAAAAGTTTCTAAAACAATATTGCAGTACAGGTATCAATATTATTAAAAACCAGGTGTCAAAGACATTATAATATTTACTACTTTTCAGTTGATAAATTAAAGGATGTGCACTTATCCAGTATCCTTATTCTCTGATGTAACTAATAAAAAGGAACACAAAACGTCACAACTTACTTGGTACTAGATCTAATAAATACAAATGGTAAACGGATATGTGCAGCTGCAAACTCGTTTTAGTGCTAAGCTCCAATTATAACTTGAGAGCTTCCTCTCTTTATGTGAATTTGAACAACTTTTGTCATATGTAAATTATTCTTTTATTAGTTTTGACTGGCTATCACAACTTGGATATGAAGTATTATAATCAAATTGGACTCATATTTTTAAAGAACTTTATGTAGAATTTAATAAATTGTTCATTTTTACTTTTAATTTTGAATGAAAAAATCGTGATAGTGTGACGCCTTTCTTCTCTTGTGTATGTATTTTTGTTTATAGAAGTTATTTTGTAAGGCCCATAATTGTAATAAAACTGTGTTTCATCATTATATATATAGTCTTAGCTTTTTTGTGGTTATAGTTTATTTGGTAATTTTCATTTTTGACTTGACTTCTTAGAATATTTGCAATCATAAACAATTGTAGTGAAGAAAAATCGCATACATCAAAAAAATCTGCATGAAGTAAAACTTTCTAAAATAATTATTAAATTATGACTTGTAGTTTAATAAAGATCATGCATGAGCTAAATAATAACAGTCTTACCACGTTAAGAATGAACGTGCCTAAGATTGCCTGTGAGGTAATACTTGTTTAGTTTTACTATAAATATATAGTTTATTATTTGCACTAATGTTTATTTAGTTACACTAATAATTTACATTAATTTTTTTGTAGATCATAAGTGCTGTTATTAAGTTTTATAATTATATTGAGAATTGTTTTATTTAAAATTTTTACAAAATCACCAATAAAAAACACTTTACTAGGCCTTTTTCCAGCAAAGCTGGCATCATTGAGAGTTGTTTTTAATTTATGAAAGTTATTTTAAACATTTAACCCTCCCAGCGTCCATTACTTCACCCTTTAATGTCGGCCCCTTTTTAGGTACTTCGCAGAGTTATACATAAAAATGTATAACATATACATTAACAATTGAAAATAGCAAGTGTTATATATCAATGGAAACTAGAAGACCTAGGCAATCTTAGAAAAATGGTTTTGTTTACATACTTTGTATATTGTGTATGTTCTCCATGATTATATGCAGAAGTATCCAAAATTTGAAATTTTGTTCTATATTGACACCATGATGATGAAATCCAAAAATCAATTAAAATAAAATCCAAGATATAGGTTTAGTTTAAAATGTTATATACAAAAAGAAAATATATACATTATTTGGCTTATTGTTTACAAAAGAAAAATTACACTAAAAAAACTGAACTATATACAGGTTGCTTTTCGCAAACATTTTACTCAGATGAGCTTGAGGATGCCTTCCTTTTCCTACCTCCAGTTTGTGGCCTCCAATAGTGTTCTAGGAGGTGAAAACACCCTTGATGTACCCCTTTGTTGGGTGTATCATCATCAGTAGGACTTACGTTAGCATATGAAGTCTCTAAATCGTCCAAGTCAGGAACGTAGTTGTCATCACTACCCGATAAAAAGTCCAGAAGGGAACTATCGGAAGGAAAGTCTTCAGCTACAATGTCACTACCACTGTCATTATCATTTTCTTCTAATATCTCTCTTATATCACTGGATTTATCACGTATATCGTCACCCATTTTGTACAAACATAACAAGTAAACAAACAATAACCTAACTTACTACGTCGCATTCACCAAAACACTGACAACAACACTAGAGCTTAGTATAAATCAGCTGATTTTTTTCTCCTTGTACAGAACAGTAGAAAACCAAAGACAACGAAATAGAGTATGATCTCCTCTGTCGTTTGATATGTAATATATTGTTTTACTATATAAAGTGACGAAATGAGATCGTATTTTCTAAACGCTTACATGCTGTCGAAAAATCGACAGGTATCACCAGCGGCACCGCGATTGCTGTCGATTTTTCGACAGGTGACGCTGGGAGTGTTAATGAATTATATTTTCTCTGTTAAGGTAAACAAAATCCCACTAGCCAAGATCATTTACACATTATGCTAACTAGCGTTTGAAATATGTTTATAATAACCTAACTGGCTTATACATATGTTTATAATAACCTTACCTAAAAACATTAACCTTCCGTTGGGTGCATTAATTATATTATAATTTTCAGTTTACCTCCGGGATACAAAGAAAAATAAAAAAATTTAATATTACAAAAAATTATGAAGATAGTAAGTAGTCAATATATATTGTCAAATAAAAGTTAATTTTAAAAAATTAGTCAACATTTACTTAAATCTTTTACTTCAAAATCATTAAAATTATACAAAGTATTATTCACTCAAAAGTATTAACGTTCATTACATACTTGAAGTTATTCATAGTAGGCTCATTACTCATCATCATTCCCCTCCTCAGGATCTATAATGTTTTAGACACACTCGACACATTTTGGAGGGGCTGTATGTTCTTGGCACATGAAACAGAATACTTACAGCATCTTGATGATGTGATGTCATCTGTTGATAGAACTAACTGATTTTGTGGAGGTTCTATATCCATGACCTCACAAATTCTTTTCTTGGCAATCGTAGAAGTACTTTTTATTGATAGCCTTGATTGCATGTAATCCTTATAAGATCCTTAGCCTTATAAAGCATTAAAAATTGTCTTCTTTTCATATTGTGTTCTTGGCAGTTTTGCTTCAAGATGATGAAGCTTTTCAATGCTTCAACAGCGTGTAAAATAGTCTCAGTGACCATCTTTTGCATATCTTAGCAGTAGAGTACGACTCCATATACTTATCTATCGATCTACTCCGCCTTTGCTGGAGTTGTAGAAAAATATCATTTTGGTGAATGGGTATATAAATGTGTATCATAAACCATACACATTTATGATAGTAGGATTATATTTCTCTTTTTGTTGGAGATGTAGGACACCATAGTACATTTATCTTTGAAAGCAAAAATGGAGCTTCCTACTTTCCAGGCTTTCAAGAAAAAGTTGGGAATTTCTGTTTATTTTTGTTTAAAATTCTAACCTTAGTCAGACGATGGTCCTTTAGAAGATTGACACAAAGTGGAATTGTCTACTGTCACGTTTCTTTTAAAACCAGAAATTCCTGCAACGATTCGCTCAACAACACTTTTCCACATTATCAACTTGGAATGGGCCTTCCACTGTCATCTACCTGTATATACTTCGTTTGGAAGTATAAAATGACCTAGCACAAGTTAAAGAATACACTTTTAGGCCATACTTGGCTGGTTCACTTTTTGTGAATTGGCGGAAGGACCTTTCACGAAATGACTTCAGCATTTCGTCGATTGTTACAAATTCACTGAGTATAGTTTTTTCGCAGTTTTCCACAAAATCTTCAAAGAGGTCCCTGGTAGAAGCTAGCTTGTCCAACATCATTCTGTCTTGTCTGGTGATGACGTCATCAAACCTTGTCGCACGCAGTTAATATTTAAACCGTTCCAGTGACATTGCACACTGAAAAAACAACACCAAAGCCGTCAGTCGACCAGAATTTGGTGGGATGATCTCATCACTCCTGCCATATACAATATTTCAAAAAACGCTCTCATCTCTTATAGTGTTGTTTCTTTTGTATCTCTTTCCCTACTAAAATTTTCTCTGTTAGCACAAATCCAAATGTTGGTATTTTCTACATAGAATGCACCATTTGTTCAGTAAACAATAACGACCATGTAGCAATATTCTTTACACAGTTCATTCTTATTCTTAGAATATTCCTACTGTGATTTCTTGAGCTTTTTTGGTTGTGTATCAAAAAGCATATCTCTGCTCTTACTTATGTAAGCAGTCCTTCAATCGATTCGTTGAAGTATGTCGTCCCTCTTTCTGACTGCAAGAGGCAGTTTTTCTTAAGTTATCAAAATCGTTATAATCATTTGAATTATTATGTGTTGAATCTTCCTCTTCATTCAGCAGATCATCTTTACTATAATCTAATTCATCATCTTCAGAACCATCAATATTCATATCTTGTTCATTATTGTCTGTAAACAGTTATCTGACAAATGAACCGGTAGGTCTTTCTTCTACAACCTCCATCTCTTCTCTTTACACACTCATCAGAAATCTTTGTAATCTACCTTCCTCCAAGGCATCCATTATAAATATATATCATTTACACTCAAATATATACACTATTTACAAAAGTATAGTCTAAATTAACAACTAAAAACTAATAAACAACACCAAATGGTCAAATCCTCTGAAAAAAAAAAATATATATATATATGTTTAAATTTCATCTCACGCCATAAGGCACACACAGTAGAAAGTTCTGAGTTTAAAGAATCACAGTAGGGTGCACACGGATGTGTACTCAATCGAAAAGATTGTTAACATTTAGATGCTAACAATCTTTTCGATACTGAACAACATGGTTTCCGTAAAGGTAAATCTGTGGTAACCGCACTCGTTAATTTCACTGAATCAATAATTGATTCAATTGATAAGAAAAAAACTGTAGCTGGTATTTTCATGGATTTATCGAAGGCCTTTGATAGCATTTCACATACTATCTTAATATCAAAATTACAGTCACTTGGCATTAAAGGGGTAAATTTGAAATGGTTTCAATCATATTTATGTGATAGATCACAGTTTGTTGAAATTTCACATATTACTAAAAACAAAATTTTTAAATTCTCATCTAAGACACAACAGATTAAATATGGGGATCCTCAGGGGTCCATCCTTGGTCCCCTTCTCTTTCTTTGCTACCTGCAGGGAATACCAAAGCTGCTTAGTAGATTTAACAATTTTAAAAATGAATTATATTTTTATGCAGATGACTCAAATTTGATCATCTCCGCTAAATCGGAAGAAGAATTGGAAATAGGAGCACATATTGAACTTGCAATACTTCAAGAGCACTTTATAAAAAATAACTTATTTTTGAATTCACAAAAGACCAACTATATATGTTTTTCTACAGCGCAAAATAACAATGCACTCCAACCAAATATCTTTATCAATACTGACGAAGTATCACAGATTAATCAAACAAAATTCTTAGGCTTATTAATTGATAAAAATTTAAATTGGAACAGCCACATTGATCAAGTAATTAGTAGAGTTAACTCAGGCCTTTTTGCCCTAAAAAGAATGTATTTTTTATGTAACCAAACTTATTTAAAAACCCTATTTTATGCTCATGTGCAATCTCACATTGCTTATGGCATTTGTGTGTATGGAGGAACATCTACTCAAAATCTAAATAAACTCCTAATTTTACAGAAAAAAGCAATCAGAATAATTTTACATTTAAAATCTGATGATTCTGTTAAAAATCAATTTGCTAGTCTCCAAATTTTAACTGTTTATGGACTATATATATTGGAGTGCATAATGTACGTGATAAACCATGGTAGTGATATTAAGATACATAGCGATATCCATAATTATAACACGAGGGGGAAAAACACTTTGGTACTCCCTCAGCATAACCTTGAGCTATTTAAGAGAAAGACGTCATATATGGGAGCAAAGTTTTTAAATTCTCTGCCAAACGTCATTAAAATTGAGAAAGATATTGTTAAATTTAGAAAATTGCTTAAAAATTATTTAGTAAATAAAGCACTGTATTCATTTGAAGAATTTTACAATATGTAACTAGCATAGGATTAATTTAAGTTTGATGCTATTTGTTGTACACAGATGTGTAATTATATGAATAAAGAGATTTGTCTATTGTCTACTCTGGGCAGAGGGTTACACGGTGAGTCGCATACAGAGGCAACTTCCAGCTAGCCCGGAGGTAAACTTCATGATGCGCCTGACGGAAGGTTAACTAACAAACAGGTCTAACCTCACAGGCAATCTAGTGTGTACATAAGAGATACAACTTTGAAAAATATCTTTGCCATATTGGGTAAAAAGATATTGAGCCTTAAAATTTTTTATAAAAGGTTAAAATACCTGTAAAAACTGGCAGTTGTTTACATAAAATTCTTCATAATACCCAGACCCCCACATATTTTAATTTAATTTAATTAATTTAAGGCTTCGGACTGTGTAGGGCTAGATGCCTATTACTTATTATGCATTTTTTACAATAAGGTTAACAAAAACCCGCCCATCCATACACATACAGTGGTATTGACCAACCCGCCCGCCCATACACGTACAGTGGTATTGACCCCCCCCCCCAATACACGTACAATGGCATTGACCCACCCATACCATACACGTACAGTGGTGTTGAGTGGGGCCAGTAACTCCAAAATATTTCACTGACCAATTCTTTGTGATGTGATTGTGTCTCTATACACAGTGTATCTGTTTACCAGATATGCTGTTTTCTTTTCATTACAAATAAAATTATATGTAATTATTAATAAAGAGGTGGTTTTTATTAGAATTTTATTTCAGAGGTAGGAGTAATACTTTGAATAAATCAGTTTTTGTATACTACAACAATTATGTACTGAATAAAAATAAGTATACAAATATTAATATAAATAACATCTGTATTAAAAAAAAGCACAATTATAGTTGTAAACAAAGAGGGATTTCATCAGATTTGATCATACTTTAAAATACAAATTGTTGTTTCTTTAAAATTGCTCTTTAATATTTTTGTAACAATGAAATAAGGTAACTTGACTTATCTAAAGTTCAAACTACAACGTGTACAGTAAATTATTTGTATATATATTGTTGTTTCAATTAACGATCCCAATTGAGTAAAAAAGTTGCTTGGTTACAAACAAGTTGCTTTATAATTGGCATTTCAAGATAAACCTCTTACGAAGATGCAATTTGAACGCCAATCATTGTCAGCTTAGTGAAAGTGAAGCTGTCCATCATGATTTGAGGAGGCTTGTCCCACATATAAGATGTGTTTTGAGGTATCGATTTTATAAATGGCTTCTTCAGCACTGGCTGTTGATCCAAAAATGCACACTGATTATCTACAGAATAAAGTAAAGAAGCATTCATACAAAAATGCCAAATTTTAGCCAAGTTTGGAGTGCAGATTCCAAACCAAAAGTCACAGTCTAAATAAACTGTAAATATTGTGAAAAAAACTTAAATTTTAAAGAAAAAACCTATACAAAAATACTTTTGCGTTAACTGTATCCTTATTAGCCTCACTTGACTTTTAAGTAAATATAATTTCCTTAAAGTTATAAAGGACATTAAATGAAGTATTTCTATCCTGTAGAAGAACTTTTTTTCATTGCACACTAAGAGCGTGCCTACTCCAGATTTAAGGCCAATTAAATCTCCAAGTTAAAAGGAAAATTTCCAAGTGGCAGATGGAAAAATCTACCACTTGGATTTGGCTAAAGTGTAGCCTTGATGAATTTAGCACCATTTAAAGACAAAGGTTTAAGTTTCAACTTTCTATCATAAATAATTTTAGTGCCATTAATTCTGTTCTTAATGAATATGAGATTAATTAAAGTAATTTGTCTTACAAATTATAGAATTTTACAAAAAATTAAAATAAGAAGTATACGATAAGATTTTGAGCTATTTATTTCAGTTAAATATAAAAATAAACATATAAACTTACACAATTATTATAGTAAGTAAATAAGTTAATGTAATAGTAGCAGTCCAAGCTTAATGTCTTAGCCTACTCCCTTAAAGTCTTGAAAGGGAATTATCACAGGTTATATATATAATTGACTTTCATTTTAACCATGGTGACAGTATATATATTTTAAATTTTTATCTTATGATTGCTAATTTTGCAAAAGCAGATACATTAAAACTATACTTGTTGGAATTAACGGAGTTTGAACCAATGTAAAACGTCAAGTAATCTAAAGTGAGCACTATCTACTTCAAATTACTTTACTTTAAGTATTTATATATTTATAAGTATTTATTTTTGTACAAATAATTTTGATTCGTCAGTACAACATAAGAGGAAGCAACAATAAATTACATGCTTTGTTTTATTGGATTTAGTACTGTTAAAATAATAATTTTTCATGTACATTACGTCAGCTGGTAACGCAGCAGGGCTCTGCTCCACATATCGTAGAGCCACATCCAGGGCTTTAGTGGCATCTGCGTGTGACACTCGATCTGGTTGGGAAATTTCTTCCTCGCTTTCTTCGTCTTCATTAGGGCTTTGAGGTTGAACCAAATTTACGATTTCGTCATCATTGTATTCTTGGTGGCCATTATCGTCAACACCAACCCATTCTATGACATCATTTTCTCCAACTTCTTCACATCCTGGAAGATTTTGAACGACATCTAGGAGGTCATTTTGTAGTGGAGCTTGAAAATGCTGTGTTTCTTCAAATTGTAAATCTGGCCAAAGCTTCTTCCACGACTTTTTAATCAAAGTTTCAGGACAGTTGTCCCAGGCTTCAGCCACCCAATAAATTACATCTTTTATCGTGATTCTTTTCAGGATGTCAGTGATGGAACTTTCTTCATCTGATAGAAGTGTCCATACCAAATGTTTTCTATAGTAAAGTTTTATAAACTGCAGGACACCCTGGTCCATTGGCTGCAGTAATGGAGTGACGTTTGGTGGTAAGAAAACAGCCCTAATTTCACCACATGTCAGTTCTTTTTCTGAAGGGTGTGATGAAGCATTGTCAAGAAAAAGTAATGCCCTGTTGGGTAGTCCCACTTCTTCATTGAATTTAGTCACCGAAGGAACAAATTGTTTTTCAAACCACTCCTTAAACAGAGCACTATTCATCCAGGCTTTCTTCTGATTTCTATAATACACAGGCAGAGCATCCATATTAACATCTTTCAAAGCGCGTGGCTTCTTTGAATTGCCAATAACCATCAACGGCAATTTGTTGGTTGCCACCACATTACAACAAGCCATTACAGTTAAACGTTGCTTGTTCATTTTAAAGCCAGGCGCACACGCTTCTTCGTTCGATGCTAGACTTTTACTAGGCAGTGACTTAAAATTTAATCCACTTTCGTCTGCATTATATATCTGTTGAGGTGAATAATTGTCTGTGATTGTATCTTTGAACTTTAGTGCAAATGCTTCTGCAGCGGTAACGTCTGATGACAACTTTTCGCCTGTAATTGCGAGCTGACGAACACCATGTCTATTTTTCCAGCGGTTTAGCCAACCATTGCTTGCAACAAATGACGGACTGGCATTCATACGTTCGTTAAGTTGCAAGGCCTTTTCTTGAATCAAAGGTCCACTTATAGGTACTCCCTTTTGCCTCTCCTGGCTAAACCTTAGGAATACCGCTTCATCAAGACGATCATGAGCCGATACAGAAGAATTGTGTCGCTTTTGCAGTGCTTCTTCACTTGTACTGCCTGAAAACTTTTCAATTTTTGCCCTATTTTTTTTCCAGTCACTTATAGTGGCCTTACCTACTCCCAATTCCAAAGCTATCCTAGACGCACTTTCTCCTTTGTCTAATCGTTTTAAAACGTCCAATTTTTCTTTAATTGTACATGAGCTGTGTTTTCGTTTAGTGGCCATTGTAAAGCTTATATAATCAGTTAAACACTTTTCAGCTGAGGGCACTGTATTGTCTTTTGTTGCAGTGAACTAAAAATAGAAACTGTGAGAAAACAATTTTACGTAGATCATAATACTGAATGGAAAAAATGGTAACTTTAATGTAGGCTATACTGTAGATCCGAACACCAGATCCTGTAGGTCTACAGTAAAATTGTTTTCTCACTTTAAACACTTGACACAAACACTCGCATAACAATTCACCACAAAGAAATTGATTCCCACTTTTGTAGACCTATCGAAATGTAAAAAATATATTTTACTACCTACTATACTGTATTCACAGTACAGTAGTGAATAATATTCACTACAGTATTAGTACAGTAGTAAAATATATTGTTATATTATATACAAACTAAACAAACTTCAATGAATTAACGAGACTAACGGCGGAGTATATACGACAACGGCACTGACTACACAAGACGGCTACTGAGCTACAACTGTAGGGAACTGTACGCCAGCGTTGCCAGGTAGATTTATACACACAAATATAATATAAATTTATATTTTCTTTTTAACTGATATAATTAAACACATAAAAAAAGTCTAGTTATAATTCACAGCTACAAAAACTTATCTGTACGAATTTAAGTTTCTTCAATTCCTAAAACCTTCGTTTCCGATTTCTGATAGCCAGAGTTTTACTGTACTATATCTAATATATGCTTAATTATTTTACAAATATGAAAATCAAGGAAAGTTTGTTTAAAGAAGAACTTGAAGAAAAATCTATTTCCCATAGTTAATTATCTAGCACCAAACTATAGTTTGACTGAATTATTATTGAACTAAGGCCACTTTCAATATAGGCTACTCAAAATTACATGTAAATTTTGAAAAATACAAATCAATCGTTTGAAAGAGCACTCCCAGGTAAATGAAAGAGTAACTAATCAACTGTCACCTGGGCTCAATGGTATACAGTTTATAAATAAATATATTTAATACATAACTCTATTCTCAATATATCTCCTCATGAGTGTTACAATAAAAACTTGATTATTTTAGTCCTAGATCAGTATTTCAAAGCATCAAGTGATTTTCACTTTTGACGAAGAACTTAATATAAATTTTCATGAACGTTTTTTGTATTAAGAAGAAAAACACATAATTTTTTGGCTCTTGTACCTCAAAGAATAAACTAAATAACTTAAATTTCATAAAACCTGTAACACTGTTTTAACTCTGTATTTGTAGCAAAAAAGACACAATCACAATGTTCACAACCAAACTTATTCTTAATGTAAATATATTATAATTTCATGCAAACCATTTACTAATATAGGGTTTGTAATATTTATAAAATATGTCATATAATGACCATTAATACAACTTATAAATCATAGATAAAACACATATTTGTAATTGATATAACACAAGAGATAAGTGTGCTTTACATGAAATGTATTTTTTAACTCAAGTACAATTTATAACACTTACCATCTTTAAACAGCCTTGCATATTTAAAAATGAATAATCTGTCATTACTGTTCTTATCATTGGACATATGGATGGTTATCATAAAAGCAATTTGTTAATTGTATTATGATGACATAATATGGACGATGAAAAAGAGGAAAGTGTAGATTTTAATAAGACTGGGAAAGATGTTTAGATTAGAACAAAAATAAACAAATCTGAGTCATTGGCAAAGAGTAAGATGGATCAAAGAAGTTAAGTCATATTCTTACATATGAGACGCTGACACAACGTTTTTGTTATTTTAAGGCGAATATGAATGATATGAGTGTGTAGTGTAGTCTGGTTACTAACTGAGTTCAACCGTTCCTCAGAAAGGGCAATTTATTAATAGCCCAACAGCCAGGGCAACTAAGGGGCCTACAGCTTTACGTGGAATCCGAACCACGTAGTGCTGGTCTGATTTTCAGGTGATTGACAAGCCTGATACTCAGTTATCTCCCCCACACAACATCCGTACAATGATTACCACCCAACATGGACATCCCAGACTTCTCTAGTAGTGTCCACACCGATAGCAACCATTGAGCGGACGCCATGTCGGTATTAAGAGGACCGAGCATCCAATCTATCGCCTACAATGTAAATATCACAAATACATAAAGGGGGGAAAGTTCCTCAGGTGAAGGCAAAGAGGACTTACTTGTAAAATATATATTTATCAGTTGACTATTCAGAATATATAGAGAAATAGAATCACAGAATAGAGCACAGTTTCATTTCACAAATACACATAAGCCTATATATGCAACCTCAAAGTAAAATTGGCTTAAACATTGGCAAACAGATAAATGTAAGAGTACCCAGTTCTGCTGATAGACTGCACTGTAGTTTACTAAAATGCCAAGAGAGTAGAAAAATGCTCTACGGGGCATTGCTATACTTATGTTAAGAAAATAAGCGCTTTAAGACGACTGAAAGACAGATGAGACTAAGAAGGACTAAGAATGTCCACAGTTGTGCCCATTCCTTGGTAACAAGCACATTGTCTGCTCTTAAGTTTAACTGTTTATATATGTTCATTTTAATTCTAATTACCGATTTATGGCTGCTGCTTAGTTTTCACATTGTTAGTTCTTCTGATATAACTTCATTTTTTTTTTTAATTTTATTCATTGATGCCTTTATAAACTGACATGATTTAAATCTCCAATTAGAATTTTTTTCATTGTTTATAATTATTATATTTTAATTAAAATTGATAAATGTATTAAATAAACTTTTGCTCCCTTGATTATTTTTAGTTCTAAATTTAAAAAAAGGTTAGAGTAAAATACATCATTTTATTATTAAATAAAAGTTATTTGGAAATACAGATTATCTGTAGTCACTTACAAAGGGTTAAAGTTTGTGGAGAGGGAGGGTTTTGAGTTGTTGTGATTTAGTGGTTGGTGACCTACTCCCAATTCTCAGAACTGTTATCTAACGGAGTGGGGTAAAAGGGATTTTGTTGTATAACATTGTTCAAAACTGAATTGTTGTTTTAACATACAAAAATATATTATCTTCATGCTATTTATATATTTGTGAAGTTTTCATTGATATTACCACTCAGTTGTAAATTAATGATTGGTGAATTGGAATCATAAACATGTTAAGTGCTAGTTTGAAAACAGAATGCATTTTTTGGTAACAGAGTTGTGGAACAAATCTGAGAGGAAGTGATGGAACCAGATTTGCAAACTAAGGATTTCATAAGATAAATTTGGTGGGAGCTGTGCTTTAGATACAGACAATACACTAATACTGTATATGTAAATTTATCCTTTTTTTGTTTTGTTTTGTAGATAGTATATTCGGAAAGTACTGTATTATACCGAAGCATTTATTTAAAACAAAATTATAACTTTCCAAGATAATTTATCTATGAAGTTGCATATGACTGTTCATATATAAAAAATATTACTATTTTAGTTATTGTGAATGCCAATAAAAGTAGAACTGCACTTGTTGGAAAATACCAAGTTTGATCACTTATAAAAATAAATCAGTGATATTTATAATGAAATATTGATACTAGTCAACATTTAGTAAAAATAAAAAATTAATTAAAAATTTACAACTTAAAACCACATTGAAACTGAGCTTAATTGTAATAAAGACTTTGAAAATCATCTTTATGATGGTTTGTTTGCTTTTGAAATGAAATGAAAAATGCCTTTATTGACAACAGTGTTTTTGTTAGAAAACCAGATAAAATTATCTGCAACATCAGTTGAAAAAGGAAACGTCCATTGTAAGTAGAAAAAATTGCACAATATTTATACAAATATATACAATAATATTTACAAAAATGCAAAACAGAACACAACTAAATAATACTTATTACCAAAAGAAGACTGCAAACAGATTTTAATGTCTAAAACTACACAATTCTAAAGAAGTAACTTCAAGCAACAGTAAATAGCAAACATGTTATGTTTTGAAAGTAATTGCTTGGCTGATATATATTTGCATCATATGCTGACATATATGATGCAAACGCAATGTTAATGTTCAATAAATATTACTTTCATTAAAATTACTCCTTTTGCCCAACATTTACCGGCAAATCTAGCGGAGAAGTACATTTGTTTTTATTGTGATTTTCACATGTACAGTGTAGTTTGTAGCATCCTTCCCTTTCAATATAGTATCATCATTATTGTCAGTTTTGTTGATAGACTATGAAATATTTATAAAGGAATGCTTTATAATTCGCTGTTATTTTTTTTTTTTTACAACTAAGATTTAACTTAACACATTGAGTGCGGGTCACACGCCCGCGGGTGATAGCAGTGCTTGCGCGAGCAGCGGATAAGTCGCCGGCGGTGAACGGATCAATACCGGCTTGTACGCTTCAGTGTCGCCTAGCCCTTTGGCTTAGAAGGGTCGGATTTGCGCCGCATTATAGCCTGTTTCTCGCGTCACATTTCCTTGTTCTTCGTTCGTGGATCGCGCCATTTTGAGCCAGTTGGCGGGGGTTAGCGTGCCTGCGCGCGCAGCGGAACTGTTGCCGGCGGTTGACAAAGCAATGCTTGCTTGTGGAATTTAGTGTGGTCCAGCCACTTGCCATATAACGGTCGGATTTGCGCTGCATTGTTGCCTGTGTCTCGCGTCACGTTTCGGTGTTCGCCGTTCGTGGATCACGCCATTTTGAGCCAGTTCGCTTGCATCAGAGTTTTACCATTTTATTTTTGTGTGTAATAGTGAAACATTAGTATCGTGTTGTGTTATATTGTATTGTGATTTGTGTTATATTGTAAATATATTTGTATAGTGCGTTTTATTCTTTTCTGCAATGTTTCAACCAACTCCTGGGCCATCTTCGGCTCCTGACTTTGTCCTGCCGACAGTGATGGTTAAGTTGATGACCCAATCCAACATCAGATGATGGGAAATACTTCAGATGACTCTGATTCTTATGAATCTGATGATTCTGATATCGGAAATGATACTCCTGTATGGCGTATTTCAACTTCAGGAATGCGACCTGTCGCGACTAATTGCGGCAGGCGTCTCGCGGTGCGCATGGGTTTCGTTGCGATGTGCGGCTCCACCGCCGGCGGACGATCACTTCGGAAGCCCCGATCTACCAGAATTGAGGCCATAAACTGGATTTGGTGTATCAACCCTGTTTCCTGACTATATAAGGTATTGTTTTGGTACAAAATATTATTTTAGTATCTGACATGTTTTTAACATATTTTTTCAGCATCGAATGTGTTAAGTGAATATTTGAGGTTTACTCTATAATAATCAGCTGCTATTTATTATGATTATTACATGAAAGTGATCACAATAAATAGCAGTGAAAGTGAATCATTTCAGCTGTCTGCCAAGCTGTGGGGGTTGTTATTTAAAGGATAATAACAAATTCATTTAAAAATAATAATATTCACTGAATTCCAACTAACTAACGTATTCTAGAAAAGATTGCGGTAAAAGTATACATACTATACAACACAGAGAATAAGCTGATGAGAGAGTGAAACAATCTCTATTATTCAACAATAATTATGAAGAAATACCAAACAACTGACCAAGTATATACCTCATTATAAGTAAATAAATAAATATAGGAGTTAAGGTCAATGAGTACATTTGATATAGGTAAACATCTGAGTTACTAATGTTCATGTTAGTTAAGTTGCAGTAGATCCTGGCTGATCATTAAATAAAGAACAAAACACTGACCATTTGTCATTGGTTATTAGACAATGTAATTTGGTGTCTACAGTCAATAATTAACCCTTTTAACGCCAGCCTAATTTTGCATGGTGTTGCTAAAAACGCCAAGCCAATATTCAGTAGATATGCAAAAAACGCCATGCTAATTTTGACTAAAATGCAGAGTCTTGCTTAAAAATTCATAGTAAATTTATTAATTGTCATAAATTAATGAAATTAGTCTTGTTTTGTTGGTATTGAGTTGTACTATAACATAAAAATAAAAGTTTTAATTGTTGGCCATTTTTTAGTTTTGTTAACAAACAAAATATAAATTTCTTTTTATTTTTATAAATTTTTGTAGTTTGTAGTATCATAACATACCATAAATATCAAACCACCACATATGTTAGTATTTTATCATATAAAACATTTAATTGTTAGCACATACACAAAATTTGAAGAATTTACCTTGATATATACAGATGTTATGTTGCATTTTCCAGATATTTACATTTTGAGAAAAATCACATGTTACCATGGTAACACAATTTTTCATTTGAAGTTCATATGTTAGTATTTTATCATATAAAACATTTAATTTTTAGCACATACACAAAATTTGAAGAATTTACCTTGATATATACAGATGTTACGTTGCATTTTCCAGATATTTACATTCTGAGAAAAATCACATGTTACCATGGTAACACAATTTTTCATTTTAAGTTCATAAAAAGTATTAAATTGCACTAAAAACTTATACAACAGTCTAATATTACTAAACTAATAAAATAAGCCCACTTTTTTATATTTACAGGGTCTACATACAATTTGTAAACAAACCACAAACACACTGAATGGATGAACTGAGTCAACTAACAAAAGTAAACAAAAACAACTTTGGTTCCATAGAGTATAATGCATAGAAAAAAATCCAAAGAGGTTAAAACATATTTCTTTATGTTCCTTATATACTATAGAAAGAGTGTGCCAAATTTCATGGACTTTGATTAATTTAAAGACATGAAAAAAAAAAAAAAACTTTTAACGCCAACGATCGATATAGCGATCGTCGGCGGTTTTAGCGCGTCTACGAACGATCGTTATATCGATCGTTAGCGATCTTCGCACAAATGCCGACGATTGATATAGCGATCGTTGGCGTTAAAAGGGTTAATAACAATTTCAATTTACTTTTACAGGTTAATCAGAATATTTCTTATCTTGATTAATGGTTTCTTAAAAAAACGTAAGTGACTAACCTTTATGTTTTTTTCCAACAAAGCTTTTGGATTATTTAGCAAGAACTTCCATCATTCTACTTCTTACATTAAAGATGTATCAATAAAATTAATATCATACCAAATTGCTAATATGTATAATTCCAAAAATCTTGTTCCTAGTAGATGGCCTTATCTGAATGCAGTAAAGTGAGACTGAAACTAGAATCTATGTTTTCCAGTGACAACTACGTCAAAGTGCTATCTACACTACTTACAAGATAACCAGACGTTTCGCCCATGCTGTGATGTGGCATCCACAATGATATCGCTGAGACTGATACCACTGAGGATGCCAAAATCACAGCATGGGCGAAAAACTGGTTATCTTGTAAATAGTTTAGATAGCACCTTGACATGGTTGTCACAGGAAAATATAGATTCTAAGTATGACACCACCTGCTTAAGCCTAAGATTTGAAAGTAAGATTGTTCTGTTTGGTAGATCTTTAGTTTTGAAGTGTACATATCACAAGTGGGGCACTAACATGTCATTAATTGGACAACTGTGTCATGGTCAATGTTCATAAGGACCCACATATGTATGAGTGCTCAACGGCTGAGTAGCAATAATTGAGACATGTACATTTTATTTCACTTCTTTGTGAGTGACACCTGAATAATTCTACTACTACTGATAAACACACACGTTGGTCCAACTAAATAAAACGTTGTTTCATAATATAGTTTGTTTTAATATAATGAAGAGATGAATATCAGAAAATTGGTCAGAAAAGACAAGTCCACAAACTCAACATTAAAATAAAAGACCCAATCAAATAACACAAGTTTTCGTGCTCTGGTATTTATTTCCTTTGTGTTGTAGAAATTCCAGGTTTCATTCTCATGAAATGTTTTGTTAAAATTTCTAAGGAAGGTGGCAAATTTATTGGTGTTCTTTGTATTGTGTCTTTTATAACATATATCTTGTGTTTGTGTTAGTGGTTTTTTTATTTTTAGGTAAGTTTGCTGATGCTCGATCGTTTCTATTGTATAGGCTTGATGCATTATGACACAACCTCAAAATACTAATATGTATGAAATAGTAATAATAGTTTTGCAAGAATAAATGTACTACAAATTCAGAAAGTTCTTGTAAATTTTAATATTACATGTTTGGTTGGATCGGCAAGTTGACTAGGGGAGATGTGTCACAGCGAACATCACTACTAAGTAAGTAAAATATTTTGTATTACTGGTAACAGATTACAACACAATGAACTAATAGTAATACATACTTATTATTTTTACTTTATTATGTAGTAGTAATATTCAAAACTGGGGTTCATAGCAAACTTTTAATAGCTTACTAACTCTGTATTGATTGAATAGAACAATTAATTATTTATCAACTTCAGTAAAACACTTTTATAAAAAATTACTACCTTTAAACTAGGGGTGTGCGAGTAGCAATTTTAGGAGTCAAGTTGAGTTTTTAGATATAATTTCGAGTTGGAGTTTTGCAAGTCGAGTATATAAACATTAACTTTCAAAAATGAAAACAATGAAATGAAGTAAGCAACACACTAACACTATTTATTTAGTTCGCTTAGTAATTAATAAAGTTTGGATCACTTCAAATACATAACCTCAAAGCGTCCCAACTGGTAGTAGGCCGTAGGTCTAAGTAAGTGATTTGACGTTCATGGTTGGAGCGAAAAGAGTGGAATCACTGTCTGAAATCACGGTCTTACAAGTGAGCAGGATTAGTCATCACTGTTCACTTTAAAGAACAGGTAATTCCATCACTTACTATGAAGAAAACTTAAGACTTTTGCATGTTACAGTTAAATTATCGATAACAGAACGAACTTTGAGCGGTAACTCTATAATGTCCAGCAAAGCCGCAATGACCGTAACTCGTTATCGTAACGTAACATACAGCATTATTTCAACTTCATAACCTTTGCTAACTTCGAACGTTATCTAGACAAGCCGTAACGAGGCTTCGAGCCATTAAGTAACGTCAGGCCATAACAGAAACAGAATAACTGTCTGGAACGTCAACGCGTTGAGAGTAACAGATTACAAAAATACAGATCATTATAATACGTCACCAGAAAATAATAGTATTACATAACAGGTTATCAAAAAAGTAACTGTAATTCCCATCTCTAGCGTAAACATCAACCAAAACTCAAAACAAAATGGATAACAAATCGAATCCACGGCTAGCAGTACATTTTATATTGAGAATCATCGAGTCGGCGATGTACTGGTAGTAGCTACATTAATCGTTATTTCACTGTTTTATTAGTAACGGTGCCAGAAGGAAACATCTTCTTGCATTCTATCTCAAATTATTATAACTTTTCAATTTCAATAGTTTACGTTCCATGTGTAGATTCTGTTTCAGATTGAACGTGATTTAATTAAATCTGTCCGAAATTGTCAGTCTTAGAATAGTTTTAGTCATGAACTCTTAAAAGGATGGACCTGAAATAAATGCAACTATTAATTTCAAATGTTAGTAAAAGTTATGTAACGAAGTTTTGAAACGGTTCAATAACTGATTCTCTGTGAACAGTTATCACGTTTTGTATGAATAACTAGTAACGGCTATTTGGAACAGCTTATTTTGATGTGCCTTCTTTATAAATAACGGGAATACTTTTCGCCATAATCGCCATGGCCGTACGATCGAGAGATTGTGACTGGTGTGTATGAATCACGAATCTGAATACATCGCGAGAACATATCTAGGTACAAATACGATATTATGATATTATTTTAAATACAGTTGCCTACATAAAATGCTTATATTTATAATCTATTATACAAATGGAACTTTTGTCTGGATTATAGTGTTTTACCTCAAAAATATGACAAAACTCAGTAATTTTTTCGAGTTTTTTAAAATCTCGAATTTTGAGCTACTCACACACTCCTACTTTAAACTTGTGTAAATGGTAGAGAGGACTTTTCAGCCCTAAGTTTGTCTCATGCTAATACAATAAAGACGTTTTTCATTTCATTAAAGGGTAATTTACTTAATTTTTATATAATTAAAAAGTCACTTGAGCTATCTTAAAATCCACTTGGTTATATAAAGCTTTGTGTGATCTGTGATAAAAAAAGATTGGTTTGGGACAACTGATCTGATTATCTACACAATAACATAATTTGCACTGCTTTGTATTTGGTAAAATAATTAACACTACAGCTAAAATAATAAAATAAATTACTACCCATTATCCATAGAATAATAAACTTAACAAAATATACATCCCACATGGTTAACTAGATTACAGAGTTGTCAATTGTCGTAACTCTGCTTACAATACAAATTTAAAATAAAATGATAAAACCAATGTTAAAGAGATCTTTTTACAGCCCGATACAATTGTTTGGGAATAAGTCATCTCATTTGACCTATATTTACAAAATAGCTTAGAAGATAGTAACACTACAGCATAAATAAATTAAATTACAAGATAATAAAGTATTGTTAGAGATTAATTGAAAAGTATAAGACAGATGGAACAGATAAAATTTTTAGCAAAAGGTTTTTTCCATTTATTTAGATATATTATATTCATAACAAGGTATATAAACGATGGGGAAGAGATGAACAAAAGTTTGAAAACGAGCAATGTTAATCTGTTCAGTAGCAAGTTACATATTAAGGCAACAACATGAGACAGGTAAATTTAGTGCATTATAAAAAATATGCGAACTAATGGAACATAGAAGTCATTTTTTGGTCTACAGTCAAACAACAACACTTTGAAGAAAAAACTTTTTGAGCCCCTAAGTGAATAAAAAACCATGTTTGAAGGAAATCTGTGGAGCTCATTTAAAAAAGGTCTGTAACACAGGTTAGATTTAAATTGTTCGTGTTATATATATTTCAATATTACGTTGGTTCCATTGAAATAATTTCTTAACAACAAAATTGCACTATAAGGCACTAATTCTGCATTACAAATAAAAGCTTTTAACTTATTTATTCTGATCAGTTTTTTTTTAACAAATCCTAAATACACATGGTTGAAAACGTATATTCTACTAGCAGAAAATATTAAACACCTTGATTTTAAAGCTAAGCAATTCAAGAAGCCTAACTATTACTTATTAGGTTATTATTTTGAAGGCCCACATATGAAAATGTCATGGTTATAAAATATATTTTACTTAATTTTAGTTTCTATTCCTTACATAGCAATGTATCAGTATTAAACTGCAATATATTCAACACTGTTAACATTTTGTGTCATTAAGGCTATTTTGAAACAAACAATGATTGCATCCACATATTTAAATCATAACCACAATTAATTTATACTTAGAGTAGCTTACTGACAGATATTAAATATTCAAATTGTTCATGAAATGTGGGTTTGAAACATGATATTTGAAATGTAAGGTACTCTCTCAAATAAAACCTCCGCTAACTCCTTATCTCTCAAAATTACACATAGCCACTCAAAAAAGCAATAAATATACAGTAGAACGTCGATAATTCGGACGTCAAAAATCCGGACCATCAATAATCCGGATTTGTATCTACGTATTACTACACACCGATTGTGTTTCATATGTAAATTAATTTTCAAACGGAAATGGATTTTGACATTTTTTACTTTACATAACTGTTATGACCGGATTTTAATCCGTTCAAACATTTAGCTTATTAAAATTAATATTCCCTGTTTTGTTCTTGTAGCAAAAAATTAAACCATCGTACCATCTGCCCTAGCTCCATATTCCTTATCGTCAAGCGGACGATGGCGAAAAGGCGCGTAGCGAGGAGACGGGGAGTGGCCGCGTTAGAGGGAGGTGGCTCTTTTTGCCAACATTCTGATTGATAATCTTTGTACGTAACATACTGTGTAAAGGCAGGAAAAGAAAGCATTATTTTTGGTTGGTTAAGCAATTTCTTTCAGAGGAAACAGAAACAATGGAATCTGACAGTGACGACCCAGAACATGAGACAGAAGAAACAGGGCCAACTCATTCTGAAGCGTTTGTAGCAGCGGAGACACTGATGTCATGGCTAGAGAAACAAAACGAGAGCTCACCCACTCAGCTTCACTCAGATTCTTTTAAAACGAATTAAGGACATAGCTGTGAAAAAACGAACCACTACTGCAGTTCAAAAACCTATTAAACATTTTTTTAAAAGCTCAAATAGTGTTTGTTGTTTTTACTGTACACATGTTGCTACTAACAAAATTACAATACAGTGTTTAAACTTAAAAGATGTTTTTGATTAATTTCACCTCTAAACCCTTTATTGAATAAGAGAAAATATAAAATTTTAAAATGTTTGTGTACTTTAATCGTGTATACTGGCCTTTTTTAAGGTAATTTCGATAATCAGGATAATTTGATAATTCGGATGGGGTCCGGTCCCAATTAATCCGGATTATTGACGTTCTACTGTACATGTATTTTTTCCCCTTCCTCCTATAGAGCCAAGAGCCTAATACAAGATTTTGTAAAATAAGCATATAAGAAATCTATCAAAATTTAAACTATTTCAAATTACAAAAGTTTAATTCATTAGTTATTAAATTTTTAGTAAACCATATCTAGTTAGCTATAATGAAATTAAAAATAACCAAGCAATATTATAGTGTTTACTCATGATTCTGCTATTAGTCTGTACAAAGAACAACAAGAGCCAAACTTGGAATGTATTAGTCATGCATTTATCTTGAATTTAAAAAAAATGAATTGAATAGTTTATGTTCAAAACGATTTTGACAAATGAGAAGAGCTAATTTTCCCATCATTTAAAAACTAGATTCTGGCATTACCAGAGAGAGAGAGACTTACACTGTCACATTCATCACTAAGGCATCATCCAAATTTCAAGATTTACATGCAAAAATGTGGAGTCAAATAGAACAAAGTTTAGTAGAACTTCAAACATGAATATTTGCTTCTTTACAACAATAAAAGGATTAGTTTTAAAAGAAACGTTAAACTCATCCCTTTTCAGTCCTATAATTTGATTTTCTTACAGGAAACTTTCAAATTTACAAACTTTGCTAGACCATGCTTGACCACTAACATGAGGAACATATTTAAATTTAGTTAGAATATCTTGAACCATATGGTTCTAGGCTTAAGATACTTGCACCTTAAAGATATGATAAAATATTCTCGTCACATCATTATGAGATTTTGAACAAAAATCTAATCAGATGTACTTCCAGTTAGAGGTGTCCAAAATAGTTTTGTGCATAGAACGTTGAAACAAGTGCCAAACATGTAAGGTTGCGACGAAGTAGTTCCAGTTGCAACGACTCACCTCTACTTCCGGTTGAATTATTTAACTAATTTTTATTTTATATCACCTAACACCTGAATAGTTTCATAAACATACGTAACCCTGAATAGTGTACATGTTATAACCCTGAATCAATAAAAATCAAGCAATAAAAGGCAATCAAGCAATAAAAAGCAATCAATCATGACGATGAAAAAATAGACTATTAGAGAACAAAATGTTTGTTGACATGATGCACAGTAACAAAGGTCATGCAGACCAAGGCCCACAGGATGACCAGAAAAGGCCACATGTAGTTGCGGAACGGTGAAGCAAAAGGATTCTCCACTTCCTGTAG
Organism: Stictocephala bisonia; assembly: GCA_035578905.1. Classification (NCBI taxonomy): domain Eukaryota; kingdom Metazoa; phylum Arthropoda; class Insecta; order Hemiptera; family Membracidae; genus Stictocephala; species Stictocephala bisonia. The sequence continues at coordinate 247,098 of JAQJVL010001007.1, read as the reverse complement.
CTCTGCAGGTTTGGAGAGTCTGGCTACCAAGACCAGGGCTGCCGGAATAATGTATTGGATACCAACCCCAGCATAAGATCCAGTTATACCAACCTGGAATATTGGGCTATTATATTACCAAAAGATTATCAAAACACTTCAGACTATATAATATGACAGCCAGCTGTGGTGTCTAACCCTTAACACTATGTACAACCCTTTATTATATTATTACTTTCAAATTGATATCATATGTAATAGGAATATTTGTGCCAGTAATTTGGTTAGTTAGAAAGTTGAAATTGCATTACATTACATTTACATAGGACTACACTAGCACTCCACAACTGGAACACAAAACAGCTGACAATTCGATACAAAATGTAACATTGGATGAGAAATCTATCTGTGTGCTTATAAAATCAATGGTAAAATGCAGTCAGTTTACAGTTTTTGTTCAACTTAAATCCATATCCATATAATTATTGCATAACACCACTTTATACAACTATATATTAAGGAACATGAGGAAGCCTTTTTAATGTCAACCAAAGATCTTCAATTAACATTCATTTAACGTTTATTTAATTATATCATTTTCTGTGGTAGCTGCTATAGCTAAGAGATCACAAATTTGTGACAGTCCAGCTATCAGGTTTGTTGTTCGTTGAGAACTACCCAGGAGTTACGTACAGCTTTAAGAAGGATTTGCTGTGGACGCGAACAACATCACCCCCAGGAACTCGGTTCCGAACTGGAATGGGCAACTACTGGAAATACAAATAGGTATTGACACTAGATCAGTCATGTGATTGCAGGGAGTCTATCCAAACTATGGATCACGTAGTTAATCCAGCAAACCTTAATTACAGCATTGTAATAATTGGGAATAAATGATTTCAGTATTAAAGCATCATTGATGAGGAAAAACTATAATAAATTTTTGGAAGTTGGAGAACTTGCGAATATACTGAGTACCATACAAGTTGCGTCTTCAAACACACAATAAGAATGCAATATTGTAAGTAGGCCTAAAACTCCTTGTTTTGTTAGTGGAGGAAACCAATTATAGAATTCTTGCCGAATTAGAAATCCTATTTGTTACAAGTGTGGGATCCATAATCATATATCCAAAGTTTGTTAAGTCAAAACCAATATGAGTTTGGTAAATGATAAATTAGGAGACAAGAATTAACTTTGTCAAAAACTAATACCAATACAATAGGAGGAGTAAATGATGTTTTTGTTACTGATAAAAATCCAACGACTTTTCCTATTTTTCATGTAACACTTTTGACTAATGGTACACTGGTTAAAACGCAGTTTGACACTGGCAGTTGTGTTTCCATAGTGTCGGAAGATACGTGGTTTATGTTAGGAAAACCTACACTTTGTCTTAGTAATCAATGTTTTACCTCATTTACAGGCCAGTGTATAATTCTACTAAGTGAATCAAATGTTTTAGTAACATTTAGAAATATACAAATATCTCTTAATCTATTTGGAATTTTGTTATAAGGCCAACAACTGTTAAGAAAACACAATCAAAACTGGCATTTTTAAATCAATGTTTAATATACAGCAATTTGTAAAATTCCCATTGTTGAACAATTATTCTGTTTATTTACTCATAAATCTATAAAAAAATTAAATTAGATTAAGCTAAAATATATATGTAATCATAATAATTATTTACAAGTTTACTAATATAGATAACATACAAGCACTTACAAGTATCCCTAGAATGTTTTTTTTTTTGTGTGAAATTACTCAAAACACTCATCTGGGTGGTCCGAGATATCCCGTAATACGCGCGGCGTAGCAGCACACAATGGCCGCTCGGTTGCCATGGCGACAGTGCGTGAAGGTCACGATTTCAAAAAACGTTGTCATCCTTTCTGTTGTCTTCAAAATTACCTCAATAACCATTTACGTACACGTTAGTATAGTTTTATCACTTAAATTTAAATATTTATCTCAAAGTATTCAAATGCGAGAAATACCGTAATACGCGTTTTACGTAAATATAACGTTGCGAGAAATCCCGTAATACACGTGGAAAGGGTTAAAGTATTTGTTGCAACGGGTGTCACACAGAACATCTTAGGGAGAGATTGGATTTTTCAATTAAAACTGCACAGAGAGTTCTCTCTCTAATTTACATAAATTAAGCTTAACATCCAATACCAGTAAATCAATCCTTCAAAATAAATATCATTTTGGTGATGAAATAATTAATCTGTATAAACCAATATCAAGACATTTTCATTCCAGGGGAGGACAAATGTGCAAAAGTTCCTGCACGTTTATATACAAAAAGGATGCTTTACCAGTATTAAAATAAAAAATAAAATTGGGTGTGCGTCGGATCACACGGTGGAAGTTATACTTCTTTGGCCATTCTCATACACCCACTCACGCACACAAACAGACAGGATATATAAATGAAATATAAGACATTTTTCAATATTATTCAATATATTTATCTTCAATATATTATACGTGACTTCATTATTATATTATACACCTATATTATCATTATCAGTAATTTCTTCGATTAAATTTCTTCGATTAACAATCGATTAATCGATAGTTCTTAAAAATTTGTTCTTACTTTTCAGCGTGACGCGGTTTCTCGACCAACATCCCATCCCAAAGTGTCTAACGGGCGCAAAGAAGTATAACTTCAAAAAGCCAGGCCAGTCCCTTTTGCTATCGGGGAAAAGGTTAGACAAGAACTTGACCGCTTGATAAAAAAATGGTATACTTGAAGAAATTAAATACTCCGAATGGGCAGGACCATGTGCAGACTTCTCTACTGAACTTAACAAAGCGTTAGAAGTACAAAAATTTCCCTTACTTACACAAGATGAATTATTTTTTTAAATTAGGTAGGGGTAAAAATTCACAACATTAGACTTGTCTGATGGAAGAAGAATCTTCTTCTAATAAATAAAATTTTCGGACTAATGAGATAAAAGAGACTTTGTTTTGGCGTAGCTCCTGCAACAGCTATCTTTAAAAAAAGTATGCATTCTATGTTGCCTGATATTAAAGGTGTGGCCTTCCTTCTGGATAACATTATCATTACAGGAAAAAATGATTTAGAACACTTCGAAACTATGAAAAATGTTTTAAATCATATTAGAGAGTATATTAAAACATAGGTCTTAACAAACAGAAATGTAAATTCATGAAATATAAAGTCAACTATCTAGGGATGACCATCTCCAAAGAAGGCATATCTACCAGTGAAAATAAGGTTAAGTCAATTATAGCAATGCCTGTACCAATGGATTTGAAACACCTAGAGATATTTCTTGGAATGGTCGGCTATTATAATAAATACTATCGTACATGATGGGTGTGTTTTGTGGGGAGTAAGAACAGTTAATACTTTAACATTGAGGCAAAATATTCAACTATATCTGCACGACACACACTTAGAAATGGTTAAAATTAAAGCATTGGCACGGTCTTACATGTGGTGGCCAGGAATGGATGGAGCAATAGAATCATAATCTCAAACTTGTAGTTAATGTAACATGTATGCTGCTAGAGAACCTCAACATAAGTTTTTAGTAACATGTCCAAAAGTGATGAACTTTGGAACAGAGTACATATTGATTTTGCAGGGCCCTTTATGAACTCAAATTTTCTCTTAGTTGTTGATGCATATTCTGGGTGGAAAGAAATAATAAAAGTAAATTCAACATCAACAACTATAACAGTGAAACAATTGAAGTTGTTAATATGTAGAAACGGAATTCCTAAAACAGTAACAGATAACGCTACTTATTTCACATTTGGAGAATTTGAATTTTTTTTAAACAATTTATTATAAAACACATTACCACACCAACTTATCACCCATCTTCTAATGGGACAGTCAAGAAACACATTGGAACTATCAAAAATGCGTAAAGGAAACTTTGCCAAGAGGAATCACCAAAAGGACTTGATGCTGATTTACAAAATTTTCTTTTTAAGTATAGAGTAACACCTCACATAACTACAGAAATATCTCCTGCGGAACTTTTCATCGGACACTGCCTTAGGTGTCAATTAGATCTAGTATGCCCTGAGACTAAGGTCATCAAAGAGAATAAAGTAGATGGAAAGGGAAGTACAGTTATGAAAATACAAGCTGTAAAAAATCTCAAAATAAATGAACCTATATTTTGGTCAGAAGTTAAAATGTTAGTATAGTTTGGAGGAGTGGGTCGATTATAAAAAGATTGGGTAGAAATATTTGGAAAATAGAAGCAAATGGTAAAGTCTTAAAAAAGCATGCTGACCAGTTAAGAAAATCAATGATATCCGAGAAACTAAATATTAATAGGTCATCATTAATAGGTAATACTCTATCAGAGACAAAAATTAAAAAAAGATTCACTTCATGATCAGTGGGAAGGTGAAGTATAGTAAAGTTTCGATCTCTACGATTTAAATTAATTAGTTACATATGTAATAGCTGTTTTCGTATTATTATGTTGTTTATTATATTTTTGGTGTTTAAATAAAGATGCCCAGGTTCAAATGTAATTCCGACCTTTTATTGACATAAAAGTTAGTAAAACACATCAGTTTTCAATAAATAAGGTATCATTAGTTTTATAATGAAATTTCCTACAATTTATTACTTTTGCGTTTTTTTTTATACAGGGTGTAGTTTTTATGGAATTTAATGTCAAAGTTTTTAACTAGCCGCCATTTTGAAATTTGCCGACGAATCTTTTTTTAATTTTTGTCTCTAATAGAGTATTACGAGTATAGCATATGTGCCAAATTTCAAACTCTACCTTTTATGGTTGCTGAGAAAAACATTATAATGTAAAAAACACAGCCGGACAGACAGATTAACGGTACATATTAGGACTTTATAATTACTTTTTGGTTTGTTTTGACCCCAGAAACAACCTCCTGATATGCGTATGGGCGGGCGGGTGGGTCAATACCACTGTACGTGTATGGGTGGGCGGGTGGGGCACTACCACTGTACGTGTATGGGTGGGCGAGTGGGTCACTACCACTGTACTTGTATGGGCGGGCGGGTGGGTCACCAAAATAACTATTTGAAATGTACTTTATGTGGTAAAAGTCAATATATTATTTGTTTTTGTCAAGCAATTAATTACATGTGTATTAGATTGTGTATCGATTTGTTTCTGCTTTGAGAATGCTGTTGGAAAAAGTGAATATTAGACTTGTTTATTTACATAAAATATTATCTTGTCCAAGTAATTCAGTTACACCCTTTATATATATTTTCTGCCATAAACTAAAAATATCAATGTCACAGGTCAAACATTTATTATAGCTTATTGTAACAATAGACAAGAAAAGAATTAAAACCACTATCAAAAGTTGAATGAAGCCAAGAACTATTTGATAAAGTGCAGTTTGTGTGCAAAAGTTTCATTTAGAATTATGCATCATGAATCGTTTGGTAGCTTCGCATTAAGGCCTCTCCTTCATGGGGAAACACTCTGATTGATAGTATTCTTGATTGATGATTCTTCTTGTGGATAGTAACACTCACTATCCACAAGAAGAATTTCTCTTACTGGCGCTTTGTTGGCCTGCTAATCTTTTAGGATTGACAATAATATGAACTGATATACGGGGTGACAACATGACTGGAACCCCTTTTTAACTTTTAAACCACAACAGAAAAAACACCAAATTTCATATATTATTACTGGTAGCAGTAACCTACACATCTGTTCAATTACCAACCAAATGACGCTTTTGGGGGAGAGTCCACAAGAAGACAGAAGAAGATATTTAATGTGAGTCAAGTTGTACATAAATTGAAAATTCTATAATCTTGTAGACAGCACTAATATAGAGTAGATTAACACAGTCTATACAAGTATCCTAACACTCTTTTATACAACATACATATTTGAACAAATTAATAAAAAGCATTATTTTTCATCCAATATTAAAATCATAAACAACTTAAAAAGAAGACACTGCTGATCAGATAACACCATTACCTAAAATTAATTGAACTTTAAAAATAACAAAAAACACAACGTTGAAAAATTTACTGAGAAAATGTTTAATACAAGTTTTACTCACCAAAACTTCCAAGTTAGGCATTAGGATGGCTAGCAGAACAGGTGGAATGACAGCTACAAGAGGTAGAATTCCATCGCGTAGCAGCTGAGAACTGCTGGGCGAAACAGTTGACTAAAACACAACAATAAGCATCACATAGGACTGAACTTAATGACAGCTAACCTTTCCAGATAGCTTAGAAATATATGTAATAACAAGTCTTGCAATATTTTACAATGCAAAGTATGCTATAACTAGTAGAAGAGGTCGCTCTAAACCTGAAGTTGACATCAAAGATGAAGGTACTTTCTAAAATAACTTCCGATGAACATTATAAAGTTTTAAAATGTTCAAATTTAATATGTTGAAATCTTCTGAATAACCTCTCATGCACGTTAAAATGTTGTAAATATAATAAAGCAATAAACTTTTAAATTTATAGTTTTAAAAATGTTTGGTTTTATTAGGACAACCTAGCTTACAAAAACTGTTTTACACTTTTATTTTATAACCTTAGGGACCAGCCAAACATGACTTAGTAACTGAATGTTACAATTTTATTTTATTACAAAAGGAACAAGCTAAAAACAGTTTAAAAAAATGAATTTACTATTTGAATTTCAGATCTATAATTGAAACAAACTTATTTAGTAACATAGATATATGGATAAAATAAGAAAAAAAGGGTAGTGTATCAACACAATATTTCCTTAATTGGATTTTAAATGACTTAGGTGTTGCTTCTGAGATTGTTGATAACTATGAAGTTAGATAGTATAGTGAGTTTGATAAAATAACACAGTTACAATGACTCGTCAATATTCCCTATCATCCTTGTAACCAAATAAGAAGTTTTAAAACTGTTTGACAGTAGTGTTGTTGAAAATGAGTATTCAATGAGAAAATTGAAAAAATTTCAAAGCTTGTTTGGACTTAGTTGAAAATAGAAAAGAAAATTTACTAATAACAGTAAAGAGAAAGAAAGGGAATGTAGTTGCCATAATCCGAAAAAGAAAAAAATTAAATTTTGAGGTGAAATAGATCTGTTAAAAATATATCTAAGAACAATCATTCGGGTGAGAGATTATTTATAACTGGTAAAAGAAAATGCTCTAATTGAAAAGGAAACTTACTGATGAACAACAAATAAAATCAAAAAATTAATTAAAATTGCAAAGAATATCTTTGCAAAAACAACCTTGGAACACAAATTGTCCAAGAAGCTGCACAACTAATTGAAACAGACCTAAATTCAAGAATTATTGAAATAATTGAAAATAAATCAGATAAAGGTAAGCACACATTTTCTGAGGTAGCCAGAAGAAATTCATTTTCAGCCCAGAAGAATATAAATTACTCTAAAAAAATATTCTGTTGAAATACAGAACTTCTTGAAAGACAGAAAAACAAAGAAACTACAGAACAATATTCACCAATGTAATACTCTTTCACTCCAATGTGCTCATAACAAAAAGATCATATGAAAGATAGGGCCACATGGGCTACGATCTGTTGTTGGCAGTAAGCAGTAAAATGAAGCGTAATTTTAGGTTACATTGAGATATGGTATATATAGAAAAATTATAGTCAATGCAACATAAAAATTCCAGAGACAGATTGAACTCCATGATGCTGTAGCCTTACAAGGGAAAAAGGCTTGTGTAACCTTATTTACAAACAGCCATGGAAGAGGCACAACTTTCAACCTAGATAAAGTGAAATCTCAAAGAAACATACAATATATGGACAAGTTAAGTCTGATGCTCCCTTTGGAACTATAGCAAAATCATCAAAAAGTTCCTAAAATATTGAAAATTACCATAAGGATGACTATTTAATTTAAGTGACGACAATATTAATGAGACATTCCAAAAAAGTCAAAGAAATCATTTTGTACATTTGCTAAAGAAGGAGGTAATTAGATACGAACACACAAACTTAATTCTTGCCCCCATACCTCTCAAAAGTTCATGCAAAGAAAATGTTACCATAAAGGAAATCAATCAAGATATATTAGTCCTAGCAACTAAATTTTCTAATGTTTTCTTTTTGATCTGCCGTTACTGACCAGACAAGGATTAACCAACAACCGAAGAGGGAAGTAATATGTTGTCAAGCAACACTTGTCTAACACTACCATACCAAAGTGTTCCCCTATCCTGAAGGACGTGTATGGGACTAAATAATCCCCTATCTCAACTAAAGTGACTACACGAGTGCTGAGTGTTGGAACAAGCTCAAAACTTTAAGTGACTTAACAACTACAGAGGATAAAACGTATATGAGCAAATATTGGAAATAGTATAAGATAACACAATTCATAGATCGTAAATCCAATATAAAATTTATTACAACACAAACGTTTTCGAAAGCAAAGCTTCCATCTTCAGGTTATGTGTAAATAAAAATTATTATTTTTTTACAATTAGAAAAATAAATAAATGAAAAACATCTGACTATTTAACAAAATTTAAATGGTGAGAAAAACATGTGAGAGAATCAAAGAGAAAAAAGTAAAAATTATGTTGACTTTTTTGTAATTAAATTAATTAGTCTAGAATTTAAGATAGACTAATTAATTTAATTACAAAAAAGTCAACATAATTTTTACTTTTTTCTCTTTGATTCTCTCACATGTTTTTCTCACCATTTAAATTTTGTTAAATAGTCAGATGTTTTTCATTTATTTATTTTTCTAATTGTAAAAAAATAATAATTTTTATTTACACATAACCTGAAGATGGAAGCTTTGCTTTCGAAAACGTTTGTGTTGTAATAAATTTTATATTGGATTTACGATCTATGAATTGTGTTATCTTAAACTACAGAGGAGCACAGTATAATGTTTCTTAATAAATAAATCCTGTCCACAACTACCCTTTGTGGGTCTGGACATGCTGGACGGCTATTTTATGGTCTGGTGACTTGTGGTCAGCACCACGGATCCTATTCGCTTATTCCAGCTCCCTCAACCAGGATTCGCTACAAGTCATAGCTTCCTGATTGTCTCATGATGCTGGGTCAACACTGGGGGTATACTTGAGGGGCAAATTTTCAATCACCTGGACTGGGAATCGAACCTGGGACCTCAAGCTCCGAAAGTGAGCGTGTTAACCACTCAGTCATCGGAATCCCCATTATAACGTTTCTTCATCTGGCTTATTTGAAAGTAATGGATGCAGTAGAAAGGATATAGACTACTCCACAACCAGCTACGAGTTCGTGTGCCTCCAAGAACATACCCCAAAGGATTCAAGATTCCAGAATTAGATTGTAATAGGTAAAAACACAATTTTGCTTTATATCACAACCTAATAGATAAAATGAAGGATGCTAATAAAATAAGATTAGAATCAAGTTAAGTTAAGAGTAATGTTCATTACTCAAGAAACTGCATAAAAAGGGCAAAAACTTATATCATAAAAATATAAAAGAAACAACCGAAAAACTTAGTTTATAGGAATAAAATGTTACGACTCATAGTCACAAAGAAGCCATTAATTGTTATTTTGAATGCTCAAGGATTACTACATTCTATTATTGATATTAAAATAAGCTGGTTTTCTATTAGTCTATTAACAAACATTGGTCAACAACCACTTTAGTGAGCATTGGTTAGATAAATACTATATAGGGAAACAAACAAGAGTAATTTTTCATAAGAGACAATAAAATCAGATGAGGAATTTGTATACTTTAAAATAATGACTACAAAATGAAACTGGCACTTACTTGCAAGTTGTTTCGTAATGTGACAGAGACAACAGGGAAGCTGGCTGTGAGAGTGAACACTGGGAACAAGATGAGGAAGTATTGTGCTGCCTCAAGTTCCACTGACTGGCCAGGTGTTGGTACAAAATTGAGTGAGAACAAGCTACTGATGGATGGAAAAGCAAATACAGCTGCAAGCCAATAATATTTATTAGAAAAGGTGACACTAGGAACAGTTAAGACAAAGAAACGTTGTTTATTTACATAGTTAACAATTTGCCATATTACTGTAGTTCATATAATATTTGTTAATAATAATAAAAAAATTTTTAGTTATTGTGGGAATTATTTAACAATTTCATTGTTTATTTCATTGTTCATATGTGTTGGTACTATTTAATATTTTACTGTTTTTTTCAACATATGTTTTTGTGTAATTACCAACATATATAATTTTGTCAGATTGTTTTTTTTTATTATAACTGTTTTTCTTTTCACTTCTTATTGATTAATGTTTTTATATCCTGTTTGTATTTATTTACTTAATTGATCATTAAATTCTCTTTGAACACCTGCCTTATCACTCCAACATTAACAGTTTCGTTGTTTATTTAACTGTCCATATGTGTTGGTATTATTTAATATTTTATTGTTTTTCTGAACAAGTGTTTTTGTGTGATTACCAACATAAATATTTTTGTCTGATTTTTTTTATTATAACTGTTTTACTTATCACTCCTTATTGATTTATGTTTTTATATCCTGTTTGTATTAATTTACTTAATTGATAATTAAATTCTATTTTTATTATTGATTAAACACATATTCTTGAACACTTGAACACCTCCCAACAGTGGTAACTACGACATGATATGTGAAGTAAGTAAAGAGTCTTTGTCCCCAGTACAGTGCCGCTGTGTATCGTGCGGAGCTCATTTAGTGCTTCAGTGCGTCTCAAGACCAGAAGACAAGACAGCTGCTGGAACATGAAGAGATGGCAGACTGCAAGCCTACCCAATTCTTCAGATACCTCCGCGCTCTCACCAGCACCATAGTTCCGGATGGTGTTTTGAAGCCACTTTAACTGACAAGACTGTGAGTGTCCATACAAGCCATTCTATTGACACAACAGAATGCTGATCTTGATGCTCTGGCAGTGCTCGCTGACGCTGTACTGGATGCCGGCAGTAGTGGCCCCAGGTAGTGGAGGCCACTACCACAATGTAGTAGTATAGATACTAGATAAGTACCATATTCACATGACACATATTACACCAATTAGTGAATATTTGTTCTTGTTACACTCTTACCTGTACCTGTCACACTTACATATACGTTGCTTAATTAACTTAACTCATTTAAGGATTTCCATGGGAATATAATTGATTATTTAACGTGTTTTTACAGTATTTTAGGTAGTTTTAAGGTCAATTCTGAAGTTTACCAGTTACAAACACAAGTTAGATTGATACAAAAAAATGATATTATGTGATTATCAGTTAGTATTTCGTATACTTTAAAAGACCTTACTTTGAAAACTTTGAAACAAGATTTATTTTGTTTCGTTTTATTTGTATGTAGTTCTGAATTTATAAATAAAGCCCAGACTGCAGGTATAAACTGTCATTGAACCCATTGCCATTCCATAACGAGAGTGTCTCTCCAAAAACGATACCATCATCATCGACCACAGACTCCCTCATTCGACTGCATTACTGACTTTGTTCAAACATTTACTTATAAACCCTTAGTGTTTGATACAATTTAGCCACATGCGTGAAACATAAACAAAACTTATAATGCTAATAAAATGAGTATTATAAATTCAACAGTGACATATTGGAATTAAAGTTTACGATCTAATATTTGTAATGATATCAGAATTGTTGTATTCATTACAAATATTAGATAATAAATAATAAAATATTACACAATAAATAATAAAATTGTGATGATTAGTATACAAAAAAGGCTAGTGTAGATAGACGCCACAGCATCTTTATCACACGGGGAACATTGGAGATAGATTCTACAGCGTCTTTCACCGCTTGAAAGGTTAATAAGATAGCTATTCTCATTTGAGGATTTTAGTTATTACTGCGAAAATTGAAGAAAAATTAAGAACAAATAGTTAACGAGTTCCTCATCATCACATCAGTTTCATTAATACAAAAGTGTTCAGTACGAAACTGTGACTGATTGAACTTTTAAATTATTGTTAGTTGTGCTTATTCTGGGTGCCAAAAATATACATTGAAATGTCAAAATAAAAAATTTGACTTTGAACTGACAAGGCTCATTTAACTTTTAAGCTAAATGGTTACAGGTGGAGAAAGAGAAATTACTTGTATTTTACCAGAATCAGAGTGTAAAACATTATCAAATTCCATGTCTTTAGGACAAAAAACAAATCACATTGGATATTTGGCAGGTTGCCTGATTCACATCACTCAATCGGTGGAAGCAGTTTAATCATTTAACAAAAAATGTTTAAAAACAGGTAAATGTTTTCCGCTAATGTTTTCTGTAGCTTAGTAACATTTAAGGCCCTCCTCATTGTGCCAAACTAGGAGAGCTTAGATAACACCATGTCATGATTCATACTATCAAAGGCCATTGCCAAATCACAAAATATACCAGTCCACTAAAAATAAGAGTCCCATCTTATCATTTCAATTATTTGCAATTACAATGTTCTTAGCAAAAACATTGTTGGATTTTTGAAAATAGTACATTGCATAATAAAGTGTTTTCATTAAATATTGCTTTATTGCTAAGCAGATATATTGAACAATAGTCTGATAAATCTCATTTAGAGCATTTTTTTATAAAATAGCTCAACATCTGTCAATAAACATTTTTCAAGAATTCTACACCATATTCATAGACAACTTAGATTGTCAATTTTGTATGTACAGCCTCTAAGGTTTATTTCAAATTAACCAATAAAATTAAAATACACAAAGACAACCATTTATTAATTTGATTTTATTCACAAACATAAAACATAATAATATCAAAACTTAAATTAAGGATAAATAAAACATAGAATTACGTAAACTATAATATCTACTTGTGGAAGTTCAAAATGGCGGCGCCAATTGAAAATCCCGCCAAGTGTGAAGTCCGTAGTGTGATAAGGTTTCTGAATGCGCAGCATGTTCGACCCATAGAAATTTATAGGCAAATTAAGGCAGTGTACGGTAACAATGCGATGAACGAGTCATCGGTAAGAAAATGGTGCATTCAATTTAATGAAGGCAGAACTAGTGTGCACGACGAGGAACGAAGTGGAAGGCCGTCACTCGTTACTGACGAGTTGACAGCGAAAGTTGACGAAAAAATTCAAGAAAACCGGCGTTTCACTTTGAGCGGTCTACTGGCATTTTTTGTTGAATTTGTTGAACTTTGAGAACTACCGCTCAAAGTGAAACGCCGGTTTTCTTGAATTTTTTCGTCAACTTTCGCTGTCAACTCGTCAGTAACGAGTGACAGCCTTCCACTTCGTTCCTCGTCGTGCACACTAGTTCTGCCTTCATTAGATTGAATGCACCATTTTCTTACCGATGTCTCATTAAAAAAACTACTATTTACTTACCAGGCACTGCGAGTGTGAGGTAAAAACATAGCACCACAAAATAATCAGCCATTAGGTTGCGATAAAGATGAGTTTTGTTGCTGAAAGAAACCAATAAAGTAAACTTATACATTTAAATGTGGACACAAAGAAATGGGAATAAGAATCTACAATAATAAATATTAATCAAACAGTTTGATACAAAATAGTACAAAACAATATAATTTTATTTTGTGATTGTATAGAGAGATGTTTATCTCTGATTGAGGTATTTGTGTTTCCAGCCTACTTCAATTTCCAAAAAAATTTAATCCATACTTCAAAATTGAAAGAAAATTAACAAAGTAAGCAGACCTACTCAGTCAGAGAGCCCTCTCAACTAATAGATGGGGCTTGATAGTATAAATATGGAGACTTCAAGAATGAATGAATGAATTAATTAATTAAATATGAGAATTTCACAGATCTATAAGTTTCTTTAAAAGATGGCTATATTAATCTGACAATTTTAGATTAAATTTTTTCTGTTGTTATATACAAATCTATTGGCATTGAACCATTCTGTGCTCCAAAGATTGTACTTTTTAATAAGTCCTTGAGTTTTTGAGGGAATGTTAGTTTGATGTCAACTTAGTAGCATTATCTACAAACAATATTCTGTCGTATTAACACAGGCAAGGAGAAATAATAATGAGGTCTAAGATCTAACCTTGTGGAATCCTATTTAAGCCACACATTATTAACAAAGAATAATTCTTTTCTGTTGGAAAAGTATGATGTAAATTAAATGTAAGGTTTAGTAGTAGGTTCTAGTTCCATAGAATTCCAATTTCTTAATAATATCAAAGAGGCCTTGCATGTTCATCTCGCACACATACTAATATACTGATTCTAAAATCTATCCTAAACACTGCTAAATCAGAAAAGCTTTGATATTTTTGGGCTTGAGTAAAGTCACCTTTGACAACATTGGACACGCTCGTCTGAGGAACACATAGGAGGTATCCCTTCAAAACTGAGCAACATAATTTATACAATGCAAGATAATAAAACTACACAAATTGAAACAAAAATTTCAAAGTAAACCTTTATTCTTTATAGTCAACGGCATAACTATTACATGCAGGGTTCCCCATGTTCTCCATTTTTATACAGCTTAGCAACTGATCATATGCTTGCCAAATTAACTGAAGGGTATATTGATTCTAAAATCTATCCTAAACACTGCTAAATCAGAAAAGCTTTGATATTTTTGGGCTTGAGTAAAGCCATCTTTGACAACATTGGACACGCTTGTCTGAGGAACACATAGGAGGCCTTCAAAACTGAGCAACATAATTTATACAATACAAGATAATAACACTACACAAATTGAAACAAAAATTTCAAAGTAAACCTTTATTCTTTATTGTCAACGGCATAACCATTACATGCAGGGTTCCCCACGTTCTCCATTTTTATACAGCTTAGCAACTGATCGTATGCTTGCCAAATTAACTGAAGGGTGTATTGATTCTAAAATCTATCCTAAACACTGCTAAATCAGAAAAGCTTTGATATTTTTGGGCTTGAGTAAAGCCACCTTTGACAACATTGGACACGCTCGTCCAACATTATACAGCTTAGCAACTGATCACATGCTTGCTAAATTAACTGAAGGGTATATTGTATATAGATTTGGTTTAAACTAGGACCAGATCTTAAGCTAGTTACTGTTATGGTATTTGCTGATGATACACTATTAATTGCAAAAGGTATAATATCAGCTTCTAACATACCAAAATGACTATTCAAAGATTCCAGGAAATTGGCTTATCTATAAAATACAATAAATCTTGGGCAATCAATATTCAAAAATGAAAACTGACTATCTATTAATGAAAGAACTTGTATATTAATGAATCAATAATAAATTCAATTTCATCAGATGAATCTATAATATCTTTTCAGACAGCGTAATTTTTAAACAAATCAATTATTACTGAAATTAAAAAGAAATTTAAAATGTTAGTACCCTTACCAGTCTGATCAAAAGTTTTGTATACTACACTCATTTATTTGTCCGTTAACCATTTATATTTTCAAAAATATATCTCTTAATTATATCCAGAAAAATTACTTGATGACATTGACAAATTAATAAAGTCTTCCCTCAAAGATTAATTACTACTTAATTAATGACATGGTTATCTTGGTCGTTGATTAGGTAATATTAATTTATTTTTGGGTCAAAGTGACAAAAGCTTTGTGGTAACTGGTTTTATTGGCTCCAAATTTACAAAATTGGTCGGTAGCGTAGTTGGTTCAATCCCAGCTTCTTGTGCTAAAGGTCGTCAGTTCGATCCCAATCAGAGTCAATACATTTTGAGAAGGATCAGCTGATAACCACTGGCTGTTCATTTGTCATTGGGCTATTAATTAATGACACTTTCTAAGGAATAGTCGGCCTTAGTTTGCAACAATGACTACATTCGCTCATCTATACTCATCACATTCGTTCGAAATCCATATTCGCCCATATCTTGACGATCGGTGTCTTATGAAAAAAAAAAAAA
This sequence comes from Stictocephala bisonia, assembly GCA_035578905.1. Lineage (NCBI taxonomy): Eukaryota > Metazoa > Arthropoda > Insecta > Hemiptera > Membracidae > Stictocephala > Stictocephala bisonia. The sequence goes on along the minus strand of JAQJVL010001007.1, from coordinate 231,210 downwards.
AAAAAATTAAAATTAATATCCAATTTTGTAAGTCATTAGTTAATTTGGCATTGTGGCTGAAAATTCACATTGGAGTTCATTCATAAACACATAAAATAACAGAGGTTATTAATTCTGTTATGCCTTAATAATTGAGGGTTTTGTTATTGCAACTGTTCGTTTTACTTATGAGTTCATATGGGTTAGGTAATAAAAGCAATTGTCAAATTGGGATGAACAGGGAATTTCTACCAAACTGAAATTTGTAAATCGTATGGTACATCTATGGGAAGGCTTACCTGATGGGAGACAGAAGCGAAGGTAGCGAATGGTGACACATGAAAGCATACACACAAGAACTCAAGAGTGAGGGAAAGCCGGAGAGTGCGACAATTTGGGGTGAGGGGTTGTGGGGCAATGAGGGGTCCAGTAGCCGTTGCACTGTCAGGTAGATCATCAAACTAAATGCTACAACACACCATAAACTGATTTTAACTCATCATTACAAAGTTAAATGTGTTCAAAATAACTATTAATTAGTTAGCTTAAAAAAGTCCTAACTTTATCCGTCACTGATTCCAGTTTTTTAAACTATTGAAAGTTAAGATTTGAAAATAACATATTATCTGCAATATTTTCAGGGAATTTTGCTATTTGTAATAGATGATTTGTTTTATATTTATGCATACAAACACGGCATATAAAAAAAAAAAAAACCAAGAAAATGATGGCTACTCTGTTTTGGGACCAGACAGGTGTCCTGCTTGTGGACCACATAAATGCAGAGGGATACTGTGAAACATTACGATGATTGCGGAGAGCCATTCAGAATAAAAGAAGAGGAACGCTCACTCCTTGAGTTGTGCTTATCCATGGTAACACCCATCCTCACAGTGCTGCTCTGACAAATGTTTCCTTGATGGGTCTCAATAGAACATTTTTGACATCTGCTATATAGCCTTGACCTAGCCCCGAGCAATTTTCATCTATTCCCTGAACTGAAGAAGTGGCTAGGAAGGCAGAGATTCCGAACCAACAATGCATTTTAAGACACTGTGAAAACGCATTTAAAATTACTTTCTTTGAAGAGGGTGTTGGAAAGCCTGTACCTCGTTATGAAAAATGCCTTAATTTAAATGGTGATTTTGGAAAAAAATAACCAAGTATGTGAGTAACTTTTGATAGTAGATTTGTTCTATTATTCCATACCATTCCATTATTGTTTTTTAGTTTTATTTCTATACCATATATGAGGTTGAAAAAAGCTCTCATAAATTTTTGAATTGCTTATAAATCTGTAATAATATTAATTAATTAGTCTTAAATTAAATACAATATAATTTTGCATAGTGTTTAACCCATTGGTAATGATAAACATTTTTTTTTTAAATTGGAAACATCGTAAACCAATTTTAAGAGTAAATAAGTAAAAATGAGAGTATTGCCAGCGTGGTGGCTCAGTGGTTAAGGCTTCGGACTGTGGAGGGCAAGTTCCAAGATTCAAATAAATCCCCACTGAGCCAATAGTCGGTACTTTACTCGTTGAACAAAGTTGATGCACAGGCCTGTAGGCCCATGTCAACTGGTAAGTGGTTTTATTTTTAAAAAAATTCATTTTGATACTTTCCTATATTGAAGGGGGATATGTTTTTTTTAAATCTTTGGTACTGATAAAGTATGCAAAACCATCTAAAATAAAACCTATTCACAATGTAATATTTTGTTAATACTGAGCATCCAGCTCATCAAAAATCTGTCATTTTCGGATGTCAACACACAAAATAAGAATTTAATAAACAATCAAACTGATGTTCTTTTGTGAATCCCTCTGGTTTGAGGAAGGTGAGGGAGGTCGATCACCGTAATATTTGTAGTTGTATTGTAATATATTTGTGCATTTTGTGTTTATATTGTAATGAATTTGTGTTGTGTGATGTTTACTTGTAATTATATTAAACGTATGCACATCGTTGTATGCATGAGTCGTCACCGATGATTCTGATATACTTCCCGACCAAGATAATGTAGGAGCAGTGTTGCAGCCAAAGCAACACAGAAAACAAAGCAGACGACATGGATGATGGAATCGGCAAAGTGACACCTGACGACGAATTTAATGCATTAGAGGTAAGTCAAACTTTACTGTATGGCCCAATCACAGAAATTTTAATAGAGTTTTTAAACATGTTAAATTACAATCACTTTTGGTATTATTTTAGGTTGCCCTAAAATTTGTGGAACAATACCGTTAATTGACTCCTACTGACATCTTTCTAATTAAAAGATGGCGAGACATCGCCGCTCAAAAACGATGCCAAGGATCTACGAAAAAGCAAACAAAAATTACTTATTTCTGTAATACTTAATGTACAATGCTGTAGTAACTTCAGTTGTTCTGTTTATGGTATTTCCTAACCCACTATAACATTTTTTGTAGCTGAAATAAAATATTGTATTATATAGACATTGTTTGGTAATTCATTTTTCCTACACACTATAGGCTTTAAGCATATGACGGTTTATCCGAAAAATTTGTTATCCAAAACGGCTCTCCCCCTTTATTTTGGTTAACCGGGGTTCTACTGTATTATAATCTTGTAAATTTTTTATAACATGTACAAAAACCTTACAAGGTTTATATGAGCATTAATATAAATACAAAACATTTATACTATTTTTATAGATAACAAATAGTAATTAATCAACAAAAAAACTGTGTCGTTGCATCAATAAAAACTTTAGCACCGTCTAGAAAAAAAAAAAAAAAAAAAAAAAAATTAAATCACCCACAGTCTATATACTTAAAATAAATATTATCATAATCAAAGCTTCCTTTGTACAAAACAATATTATCAGTTCTTTTTTATCGATCAACAACTGGGTTTTGATAAATAGAAAAGACACACACATTGCAGCTTTAAAAATATAATTATAATTCAGAAGAACAAAACAACAAGTAGAAGCCTAAGAGAAGACGATAATAACATCATATAACACTAAACATTATTGTGCAAGAAGACGGAACTAAGTTAAATAATCTCATACAAAAAGTAAATAAGAGAAAATGATTTAAGGGGCAGAGAAATCAAACAGTTTCTTTTGGCAACACCAAGTATGATTAGGATACAGGAGGCCATTGAAATTAGTGAGTAGAAACGTCTTTAATCAGCATTACCTGAATAAATGAAAGTCAACCTACCATAATTTATTAAATTATCTTGTTAGACTTCCAATAGAAAATCAAGTGACGCGCTATCAAATTTCTCAAAATCACTTATGATTTGTATACAAACATGAATAAAAAACGAACCATTCTAGATAGAAAAATTTCTTAAAGACTTTAAAGGCTCTTGACATGAACCTTCTCTGAATATGACATTGTTATAGAAGCAGGCAAGGAATCTACAAACATGGATCCATAGAGGCACTATGATAGTCTCTCTTCACTTGTATACCAAAAATATTTATAGTCTTTGCTTCTATTTATTGGACTTACCTTGCTATGTAAGTTTAAACAATAAAATAAAATATAAAAAAGGCCTCACCTATCCATCGAGTCAGAGTTGTAGCTATCTGTAGTAGTTTGGTTTTCTGTACGTTGAAGAACACAAATGGACCAAACAATATGAGAAATCCAACCTAGAAATACATATTATAAAATAATTCTATTACAAGCAGAGTAAGTTTCATTTTTATAAATAACTAATCTACCTTGGTAATATGTTCTACAGATATTTACCATAAAGCATTGACTAAAGGAACAAGAAGACTGTCCGCTCATATGGGTCCCGTGAAGCAGGTTTTCCTGTTCGGTAAAATGAATTTATGAGTCACAAGTAGCGCCAGCGGTCTCCCTCTCACTATCTCTCTGAATCTCTCTACATCTCTCTCTCTCTCCCTCCCTCCCTCAAAACTTTTATAAGTACAGTATGTATATTATAAACACTATTGTGTAGTTTTAAACTTCAAGTTAGTTTTATCGTCTTTTTATGGTAGCATTCTTAGTTGAGTAACAAGACTGCAAAATTCATGCTAATTTGCTATTTTTCATCCTATATCATAAATAACATTGAATGAGAAAGTCACCCAGCATACCAGAAACATGCGATAAGCTTGGAGAGTAGAATAATACTGGTCCGGCCAACATTGCCGATCATCTGGGTCTGTGAAGTTACTTGACGAACTAAAACATACAATAAATGTATGATAGCAGTCTTCATTTTACTAAAAAATAAATAGTAAAATTGTTAGTATATAATGTATTTATATAGTGTGAAAGATTTATCATCATCAAATTAATCTGATAAATTAAATCAACTAAAACAAAAAAAAAAAAAAAACATTCACATATAAGACAAAGTACAACAGATTTTAAGGCCACATTTTAAGAAACACTTGTTGTACTATTTTACTTGTTAATTTTTTTAAGTAGCTGACAAAAAAACCATATGATATAAGTGGTTCAAAGTAAATTTTATAGTACAATAAAATTATAGTTGAACCTAAAAATATATATATATATATATATATGTAAACCAATGTACATAATAAACAAAACATATTGATTATAATGAATGTTGTAGGAAGCCTGCACATAGGTTTTTATAACTTTGTGTCAATAATGTTAAAATAATAACAAATCTGACATTATGGAAAAGGTAAATACATTTTTTAAATGTTACTTCGTTATATGTAACAGATCATATTTCTGTTGGAGTCATAATAAATACAGCTGCGCTAAGCCTAATGTCACAGCTGTCATGACGAACTCACACACCAATGATTTTTTAATCATGTCGCATTTTGCTGTTAAAGACAAATGTGTATTTTAAAAGTAAATCTATTCTATAGAGAATTTTCCATACCATAGTTGGGTGTAATGTAATTAAAATATGACGAAAGTGGGGTTGGTTTTTAATTACGGTACAACGATATATCGTTGCAAATCACTTCATGGCCACAACGATATAGACCTATTTGGTTACATAGCATTTTTTCAAAAAAATCAGTACAACAATATGTCGTTCCATAGCACTAAAAGGATTGATAATACTACTACATACATATTTTTACTTATTGTTAGTTTATTATACCCGATTCAAACTCACCAAAAAGCATCAACCATAGATTGTCCAATGGCAGCTGCATAAATTGACAAGTCTCCATAGAGATAAAACGTGAGACAGAAAAAGAAGGCAATTCTTCCCCCTCTACTGAAGAACATACCTGCCATGTCTGTCTACAAAAGGCAGATACATACATAAAGTATATTAATAATTAATTTTTTTACTAATGTATTAAAATATAACTTAATCTTCACAGCATTATATATAATGACTATAAAAATGATTGTCCTTACAACATTTTTTTATAACAGTAATACAAATTCTTCTGAATTACTTCCTGATACATACAGAACTATGTATATAAGTGCGATCAAAGCCACAAATTATGTAGTAATTTAAGTACAGACAGCGTACTGATAACAATTGATAAACAATATAATCAAATACAGTAGATTAGAGATATGTACACAATGTAACACAAAAAAATGTTACTGTAGGTTTTTATTGTGCCCAAATGTGACTGGGTTGATATACCTGTATTACGAGCCTGTATTATATTGAAGTATTGTTACAAAAATTAAATCCGCTAAAAAATTAGTAAAAATGTATTGAGTAATAAAACAACTGAAACAGTGAGATCTGTTTTAGAGAATTTGCAAGAATGAGAGCATAACAGTTTCAGTTATGCCACATAACATAATATCTAAAGTAACAAGAATATACGAGGGTCGTCCAGAAAGTAAAGAACGATTGCGCATCACGGACGGCGCAGTTCCCCCACCACTGCGGGAGTGGGCTTATTCTTTAGTCCAAACCTTCCGCTTCAGTTTGAGCTGTGTAGCGGTGCCGTGATAGCACGTTTGCGTCTCTTGTGGAAGTTCAAAATGGCGGCGCCAATTGAAAATCCCACCAAGTGTGAAGTCCGTAGTGTGATTCGGTTTCTGAATGCGCAGCATGTTCGACCCATAGAAATTTATAGGCAAATTAAGGCAGTGTACGGTGACAATGCGATGAACGAGTCATCGGTGAGAAAATGGTGCATTCAATTTAATGAAGGCAGAACTAGTGTGCACGACGAGGAACGAAGTGGAAGGCCGACACTCGTTACTGACGAGTTGTCAGCGAAAGTTGACGAAAAAATTCAAGAAAACCGGCGTTTCACTTTGAGCGGTCTACTGGCATTTTTTGTTGAACTTTCAGAACTACCGCTCTCTTCCAAACTTTGCTTCTCTTCCAAAAACACTAATACATTAAAGGAATACGCTTCATGTGATATTGCTTCTGTGTGTGTTCTATTCTAAGACAAGAAACGCCCTATTCTGTTCTTCGTGGCACCTGAACCCAGTGTGTTACCTGAGCCAGCCTTCAACAAGAAACTCGCCGCTACCCTATCATTGCTGAATGTTTCACTTCTGTGCACGTTTCTCACCATCTGGTCTGGCTGTAGTTATCATTTTTCTTGTAACTTTGTTAACTCTCAGGTTAGCATGTACACATTGTTTACATCAATGCTGCACACTTGCCAGATGACTACAATGGCTTCCAGGCCCATATATCTAGTATTATATGTTCAATCTCAACAAACTGCCGTCTATTCTGGAGATAAGATTCAAACCACTTTTCAACCACTTTCAAACCACACAGACTGTATATGTCTGATACAGTAGACTCTATCTCAACCGGCCACCGTAGGTTTGATCAGTTAATGATTTAAATAAATTAAAAAAATTGAAAAAAAATAAGGTGCTCAAATACTCTTAATATTACAGTTTATCTAAAGCTAAATTTACTTATTTATAAGATATAATCTAAAAATTACATAGACTGTCCAAGTTTTAGGTGTTTTAGATCTTTTTCTATAAATAATTAAGAATATCTGTTGTACTCACCATACTACATTTTGTATAAAGACAAAAATAAACAGACACACTAAATATATACACACTATACTCATAATTAATAATACAAAACACTTAATTAATCACAAAGCACACAATTTAAACAAAGATAACCAACAACTCTGATTGGATCAGTTGTAAATTCGAACACAACATTGAAGCTCACTGTCAAGAGTTCTTAAAATACCAATGGGACAAATTTGCTTACTATGAGCAGAAGGCGTGCAAGCTAAGGAACTCTTAATATTCTGAAACTGAGTAAATGAAAGCAGACAGGAGAATAATATTTTGATGATGGTAATGTCAAAGACTACAGTGAGAAGAAAAGTTGAAGGTTGAAACTTATCTACTAATTGTGCCACAGTGAATGATGCTTCAATGCTAAGCTTCAATGTCACAGTGAACTCAGTATTAAGTGTTTAGTGTGCATTCTTTAATTATAATATGTTGAGATGTCAGTCATATATATTAAAGCTATGTGTAGAAATTAACAATTTTCATGTTTATTTTGTTTGTTATCTTTTTTAAATAGTGGTATCATGCAGCTACTTATACAGAGATGTGGGATAATAATATAGGAGGGTATTAAGAGAGTTTGATTCGTAATTTAACCCTTTTAGTGCCGTGACCTTGAACGGCCTCTATGGTGAAAAGTGCCAAGCAATTCTGAGCAAAAATGTAAGGGTTTACAACAAAAATCATATTAAATTTATTTTAGGTCATAAACCTTTGAATTAAGTTTTATTTTGTTTTATGATTATTATTGCACCTTTTGATTGTAAATTATTTTAAAATATTGTCTTCCAAGTATTTATAAACTAAAACAACATGTAAAAAAGATAAAAATAAAAATAAAAATTTGACTATGAGTCCATAAAAGTATATTTCAGTATTTTTTTTAATTTTTTCCAGTAATACTGTCTAATAGTTCATCTAAAACTGAACAAAACCAGTATAACAAATATTACTTTCATGCAAACGATTCCCAATATTTTGCAAAATAAAAATATTTTACAATACAATAATTTACGGCGAAAACATATAAGTTATGGAAAAAATTTATTCTCTGTATTCTTATAAAAAAAACAAAGTTATAAGAAGTAAATTACTATATTAGGAGCTTATTCTATACCTAAAATATGTTGTAACCATAGTAATCATAAAGAATAATATAGAAAATAAAATTGTTCAATTCAGATATTCAGAGTGAAAAATCAGGTCTCCTTACTGAAGCATTGAATTTATAATTGTTTTTTTACACTAATCATCACAGTTTACTTTATTTCTATCCATTTTACAATAAAAATGATTAAAACTTTTATTTGAAAACACACGCAAACACCGCTCGGCACAATGTAAAAAAACAACGAAAAACTAGCGCAACTTTGTAAACAAATGAAACATCGATATATATCGAAGATTACATCGAAACATCGATCGAAACAAGTACTTCAAAGCCTTTAGAAGCTGTCTGCATCGTTACTAGCCAGTTAATACAGTAAGATAGTACTATAATAAATTAAATACGGATCGACACGCTCCGTGTCGACGGCATTTTTAGTACAGAAACGCATCGACACGGAGCGTGTCGTGCGGCACTAAAAGGGTTAAATGCTCTAACGTATGATTGTAACATACAGTACAAAGGATAATAGTGAGGCTGCAACAAGTGATTGATCGAAGTAGCAGTGCAGGTCCATCGGTAACTCACTCCACTCCTGAGGCCAGGCGAATAAGGATGACACAGTGGTGACAAACTTTCCCATTCATCATGGAATATACTAAAATTATTATTTTACAAATAATCCCACTTCCATTTTATAGTCAAATGGTCAGTAGCTTTGTTGGTTATATTCCAGCTTCATAAGCTAAAGGTTCTCAGTTCGATCCCAATCAGAATCTTAACACATTTTGAGAGGGATCAGCTAATAACCACCGGCTGTTCATTTGTCATTGAGCTTTCATTAATGAAACTTTCTAAGGAATAGTCGGCCTTAGTTAGTAACAATGACTACATTTGCTCATTTAAACTCCATTCAAACTACATGAACTCATTAGAAATCCATATTTGCCCATATCTTGACGATCGGCGCCTTTAGAATAAATAAATAAAATTAAACCTGAATTGATTAATAACATCCTGTATTTTTTGCAGATTTATCATCAGGATAAATTCACAAACTCTGGGTTTTTCTAGTTACAAGCTATTGTCATTAACATTAAGGGTGTTCGTCAGGACGCCCAGTTTAGCGCTCTAAGGTATTTCCTTCTAGATTTTATCGCAACTACCGTTAAGAGTAGTAAAGATCCTGATTCACTAACGAACAAGCAATGTATTCCCCTCCCCTCTCTTTCCATCATAGCCCCCACCTGCCCCACCCCGCAAATTTGACAGATGGGCTTAACATTTAGAGTAAACTCTAGCAATGAATTTTATACATATATTAGTAATCTACCTTTTAAGCTAAAGATGACTGTACTAATTTCAACTCAAAATTCGAACAAATATCATTTATAGAAAATAATTGGTAACACTTAACAAAAAAATTATTTTTTTTTTAGATTTACTATATACCAAGTTGATTAGTATCTTTTGTCCACTATATTCTCAAAATGTTAATAAATTATACCACACAGTTTGTTCATGAGTTATGCACCAAAAAGGCCAAATTAGTCACTTTGGGCAGCCATATCTCCATTAAGAAATTTTTTAGAATATTTCCTAATAACACATTTATTACTTACATGGATACTAACAATTTTATTCAAAAAATTTTCAAAAATAATTTTCGATCGAACACATTTAAGTATTTCAAACCACTTTTACTCAAAATTCAAAATTACTGGGTTATCCATCTCTACATTTACCACGAAATCTTAAAACAATATGAATAAATAATAAGGTTAACATACCTTAGAATCTTCAGCTACAAAATCTTTATTATTTGTTTTATATATATATATATATACACGAGGTACGTCCAGAAAGTAAGTTCCGTTTCCATTTATATCCGCTGCAGCGCTGCGATCGCAGTTCCGTGCATGCGCGGCAGACACTCTGTATCAAGGAGAAGAAACGTGCGCCATTTTGAGATCGCTGTCAGTCTCGTACGCTTTGTTGTGCTTATTTAAAATGTCGGTGTTGATCTAAAATCCCGTCGCTTGTGAAATCAGATCTGTGATTCGTTTTCTGAATGCTAAGAAAGTGAAACCGATTGACATTTATCGGCAAATTTGCGAGGTTTACGGACAAAATGCGATGAGTGATTCAATGGTGAGAAGATGGGTCCGACAGTTTAATGAAGGACGTAATGAAGTACATGATGAAGAACGAAGTGGGCGTCCATCTTTGATTACAGAAGAACTGGTTCACACGATTGATGAGAAGATCAAGGAAAACCGTAAGTTTACAATGAGTGCTCTCGCTATGGAATTCCCCCAAATCTCACGATCATTAATTCATGAAATTGTTACCGAAAAACTGAAATTTCGAAAACTTTGCTCACGTTGGGTACCGAAAATTCTTACTGAGCAACACAAAACACAACGGATGGGTAGTGCACTTCAGTTTTTGAACCGTTATGATGAAGGCGGTGAAGATTTTCTGTCACAGATAGTCACAGGAGATGAAACTTGGGTTTCTTATGACACTGTAGAAAGAAAGAAAGAAAATGAAAGAAAGAAAGCTGAAAGAAAATGTTTCCAAATGGTTGAAGACACAGGCGGCAACCTTCTATGAAGAAGGCATAGAAAAACTTGTGCCATGCTATGACAAATGCCTGCAAAATTTCGGCAGTTATGTAGAAAAGTAGTTTAAGAGTTGTAGATTTTAGTGCAATAAATATTTTTTCTGTATCTGTAGACAAATTATTTTTATTACCAAACGGAACTTACTTTCTGGACGTACCTCGTATGAAGCCCCTAAAGGCAAAGTGGACTAACCCCAAAAAGTAAGTTTTGAGATATTAAGTGCTAAAGTTAAAAAATCATATCTTAGGTCAGAAGTTGATCTGGATTGTGATTTTTTGTAATCTGACAGATTAAACCCATAGAATTATACTGTTTGGTAAATTATTTTAAAAAAACACAATATTTCATTTCCAAAATGGCTTCCAAAATTGAGTAGTCCGTTTTGCTTCCATGTCCATTGTGGGTTAGTCCATTTTAACATTAAGGTTAGTCCATTTTGACATTAAGGTTAGTCCAACTAAGACCTACATAGAGTATAAAGGAGAATAGAGCAAAAAAATAAAAGGCATGCCACAGTTTAGTCCATTTTGACTCTATGACAAAATGACATTTGGATTAACATTGTTCTAATGGGGGATAGTCCAAATTTGCACTTAATTTTGTGGGTTAGTCCATTCTGCCTAGAAGAAGATGTGTGATAATGCATTTTGGACTAAACATTTTTTGTTCTAGAAAAAAAATACAGCTGATAGAGCTTAGCTTGTTTTACCATTAGATAGAGCTGATTTTTCTTCACCAGCAGGTATACCAATCTCAAAATTGAAAATTTGTGGGTTAGTCCACTTTGCCTTTAGGGGATTCATATATATATATATATATATATATATATATATATATATATCAGCTCAGGAGGCTTTAACAATGAACACTTACTATTTTTGTATTGCTTATTTAGGTAAAAAAATCTACGCTTACAAATGCAAGAAGTAAAGAAAGAAAGAAAGAGAGAGAGAGAGAGAGAGAGAGAGAGAGAGAGAGAGAGAGAGAGAGAGAGAGAGAGAGAGAGAGAGAGAGAGAGAGAGAGAGAGAGGGGGGGGGGTGTTACACGATTGAGAGTTTCTTAAAGGATTTATGTGGCCTGCCTGTTCATAATTTGACACTGCCTCTAATATTAAATGTAATTGTACACCACACCAAAGATATATCTTTACTTACCATTTCTACTTTATTGTCAATTGTATAAAAAGTTAAAGGTTCGGTTGGGAAATTCTGGATTGATCCTGAAACAAAAAATAATTTATACTACTCTATTTCCACAAATGTATATTAGAAATATAATGAAAAATATAAGGCATTAAAAAAATTAATTATGTTTTTTTTCATGAAGTTTGGTTATTTAAAATATGAAGTCTTTTTTATTGAGACACATGAGCTTCTAGTTTTAAGACTTAAGCTTTTAGTAAAGAAGTTATCCATCCATGTAAAAATAAAAATAATTTTGAAAATAAGTCTCAAAACGCTGTAAACCATAATATTACTGAAATATACTACTTGTGTAATTTCAGAATAGGCTGCTAGAAAGGGCATCAATGCAGAAATACCACTGCGGTAAAATTATTGTTTTAGACATATAAGACGTCTGTCCTCATCCGCAAACATGACTAAAGAGGTCCTACTCTTTTGGGATCATATTGGCATAATCCACAACAGGTTGAAAATATTTCATTTTCTTTTTGACATATGGATAGCTAACTGGAACTATTTGAAAAGTCTAAACTGGATATCAACTTACTCAAGGCAGTTAACGGAGATTCCTCAGACGCTGACATCCAACTGTCGTCTTCACTCTCTGTTTGGTCCCTTGATTGGTTTGTCTACAACATAGTTTGTCACCATAATGCCATTATATGAAATAACTAGGGCCTCACTGTTATATGCTTATCCTATCGCTCACTGCATATAAGCACATTCCGCATATTAAATCAATTAGTTGTCAGTTGTGTTGGAGTGTGCATATGTTATTTACCAGTAGAATCATCGATGTTAAAGCTGATAAATACACACGAAATGGTAGTTTTAACTTCTAGAAAAATTTAAATTAACTATAATATGTTTACATTATAAACAATACAGTTTACATATGCTAATTATTTTTACAGATATAACAAAGTAAAATTATACAACAATTTATTAAAAACGAAAGTATCTACAAACTATGTGACTGTATTGAACAAGATAACATAACCTCAACATTTAGCTAGCTAGCACTGAACAACAAATCTCTGCAAAACATATGTTTGCATAATGTGCAAAAATATGCTTATCGTAGCAAACATACCAGTAATAAATTGGTCAGTACCATCTCTGTTTTATTACAATTAACATGTACAAATAAATCTAACAGATCATGACTTTAAAAAATATCTAGAAATAACAATTGGATTTTCCCATCCTTATTTATTAATTTATAATCAATGTAAATTAATAAGAAATAAATAATTTAATATCAAATTAATAAATAACTCTGTTATCTGTATGTAAAGATTAATAAAATAAGTATTTAATTGTACAGGGTTTATTTGATTAATGGTGACACAATTGTATAGGGTAAAATGTTTTGACAAACTCACCTGATTTAAATATAGACTGATCCGTTGCAGTTGTTTCATTTTTGACAAATTCAACAAAGCATTGCTTATGGCCATTGCTTCTACCACGAATGTAGCAGTTACATAACTAAAATCATCAGTGGCAAAAATAAATTATGACATCAGTAACATGTTACAATATTTAAGTAAACATGCAAGTTGCCTACAGTTAAATTAAAAGTACCAATAAAACATGTAGTAGATAACTCCAGAGGGTTTAAAATACACCATACCAGACAGGGGTCCTGAACTTTATACCCACAAAACTTTTGAAAATTTAGTTTGAAAATAGCGTTATTCAAAGGTTTTTAAATTATATTTTTACCATAAAGATTTTATTTATATTTTCTCTCAAGTACAAGAATTTATTTATGTAATAACTGCTCTATAAGTTTTCATTTGTGTAGAAAAATTATCTACAGACCTTTAAGGCAGTAGCGATCATCTGTCTGTCATATTATCTATTATTAAGTGATCATATTAAAAATGTTTCTTTCATTACGTACATGTCCTAACGTAGGACATCTTTCATTTAAAATTATTTTATATTGAAAATTAATTGGTCTTATATTGCTGATAATTAATGTAAAGTCACAAGGGCTGATTCAGAGTGTAAGATCTTACCTAACGATTGATAAAATACACATAGTACAGTCCAAAGGGCAGAGGGAATAAACCTGACTGATAAATTGTAATGTACATATAGATTCAGTCCCAAGGGCCCAATCATAGTGAACAAACTTGAGTGATAAATTGACATCTACACAGAGGTACAGTACCAAGAGTCCACCCAGAGTGAACAAATTTGACTGAAAAATAGTTATGTACACAGAGGAACAATACCAAGGGCCCACCCAAAGTGAACAAACTTGACTGATAAATTGTAATGTACACAGACGTACAGTTCCCAGGGTACGTCCAGAGTGAACAAACTCGACTGATAAATTGTAATGTACACAGAGGTACAGTCCCAAGGGTCCACCTACAGTGAAAAAAACTTGCCTGATAAATTATAATATGTACAAATAGGTACAGTATGAAGGGTCCATCTAGAATGATAAATTGTAATGAATACACAGATATCGTCCCAAGAGCTTGTCTAGAATGAACAAACATGACTGATAAATTGTAATAAAATAGGTACAGCCCTAAGGGCTTATCTATAGTGAACAACTTGACTGATAAATTGTAGTAGTATACATGTAGGTACAGTCTTAAGGACCGATCCAGAGTGTATGAACTTTAATTGGGTGATAAATTGTAATTTACACATTGGTAAAGTCCCAAGATATTCAGAGTGAAAGATATTACCTGATAAATGATAAAATACACATAAGTATAGTCCCAAGGGCCCATCCAGAGTGGAAGAATGCTGCTGGTAATGTCAATGCCCCAGTCCCAACAATCAAATTAAATACATATATTAGGCCAGTCTGAAAAAACCAAATGTACAGAAATAAAAACCGTATGAGAATTTACGATAAACTAATAAATATACACAATTTCGAAGGATAAAATTACAAGTTTTAAAAATAGTGGGGAGAGGAAGGAATATTTCTATATTTACCATATTAACACTAAATGTGAGGCGGAAAGGAAAAAGGGACCTCTTCGCGGCAAAGTACAAATGTCAGTACGGGCAGTTTTATCGATTGAGGTCAAAAATATCGATTTTCGGTTGTTTACATTCAAGTATGCTCCATTTCGTCCTTTATCGATTGAAATTGGTTACAAAACTGTTGTAATCGAATAAAACATTCAAATTAATGATTAAAGTAGTCGATGTCTAGCTTGAGAAAAGGTACCTCTTCGCGCTTATGGAGAAATAACATTGCCGCGAACAGGTCCCTTTTTAAAACACATCAGATAGCTATGCAACACTCTGATAACTGCACTCGTACGAATTCTAGAGGCGACGAGGTGAACTACTACGAGTTTATTGTAAATCTAGAATGTCTTCTGTTAATAAAAATCCCCTTCTCGATCCCAATTACCTTTTCTTTACAGGTTTAAAATCCAAATAGTTTCAGTAGTTGTACTGACACACCTAAAACTGCATGTTAGGCTTTGATTATTGTATTATAAACTATTGATATTATTATTAAGTAATACAGTCTATTTTTGATAAGTTAATGTACTGTAGAAACAATAAATTACGGGAGTTTTGCGCCACAGTAGGGAGGACAGTTGGCAGCTCGGCGAACCGCTCTCGGTTGAACCACGGCGATGCAGACGATTTTGATGACATGCTTGGATAAAAACATTATTTTCTCGAAAACTACTGTGCGTTAAGACAAAAGTAGATATTCCCATTAAAGACGACATTTAGAGCTTTCTTTTGATACCAAAATTGTTGCTTAAATATGAAAAATATATGTTTTATGCTTATTTTAAATTTTCAAATCGATTTTTCTTAAAATGGCCCTTTTCTCTTACGTAATTTCAAAGTCCTCTAACTTTAACAAAAAAAATCGTAGACTCATGGGATTTGCGCCAAATTGTTAGGAATTAAATGAGGATTTCAAAAATATTAATAACTCAAAATCGAAAAATGCCGCGAAGAGGTCCCTTTTTCCTTTCCGCCTCACAAATGCTATTTCAGTTGTTAAAATATTATTTTATTCATTGCTAAAGCCTCCTGAGCTGATATATATAACAAATAATAAGGTTAACGTACCTTTTGTCGTCTTCAGCTACAAAATCCTATTTATTGGATTACCGGTTTCAGAGTAAAAACTCCATGTTCACATCCATTGTACGTTGTCAAAAGTCACATTAAAACATTATACAAAAATTAAATATGTACAAAAAATAATAAAAAACATGATAACATTGCCGGTTGGTATGATGGTTAGATCCGGATTGAGCGTGCAGCTGGAACGATGTCATCCAATGGTTGACATCTCTGAAACCGATAATCCAATAAATAGGATTTTGTAGCTGAAGACGACAAAAGGTATGTTAACCTTATTATTTGTTAAAATATTATGGCTTAGAGAGAACAAACAAATCTTGAGAAAAACTAATGTTTTAATTTACACAGCATCGTTAAATAGAAATGTATTGGTTACATTCAAATCATTACTCAAATTGAGTGGTACAGTAAAAATGATAAATTTGAAATAACTTAGTTATGGAAAAATAAAGAAGTGTATAAATACTAATTTTTACTCAAAATGTATTGAAAAAAGTGGACATTTTAAAAGAAATCATAACTCAATTATTTGACTTAGTCTGGTTGTGTGATGTCTATAAAACACACAAATCATTTCACAGATTTAAGCATACTGTAACTATGTGCAATGGATCATTCATAAAATTGGCGATTCAAAACAAGTATAATTTAATATACAATGCACTTTAGATGTTCCCATGAAAAGTAGTCACACACAGAGATCTAGAGGCTATTGTAGCTAAGCAGTGTTAGCATTCCTTGAAATTATACATTTCCCAATTAAATATCAAACTGCTGCCATAGATGATGGCCTGTTAAAAACTGAATTGAACTGTTCTAATTAAGGCTTCTGAGCTTGTTCATACTTTTATAACCACATACTGTAATTTACATAGAGTTGTGATACATTACCAAAAGATCAACTGATGAACTAAGTTAATCTACTAATATTGTTTTTTTAATCTAATTCTTAATCATTTCATTTGCTAGTGTTATACGAACTGGTTCATATGTTTTTCCTCAACCACTAGCATTTTGACCGGGTACTCCTTGATTTTCTTGATTCAGTGGGTCATTTAGCGAGGTGAACTGCAAAAAAGCCTAATACTAACAAAATTTCATAACTAAAATCAAGGGCCTATCCAGGATTAGTATCTGGGGGGAGGGGGACTAACCAAAACATAAAACTCCATTGAATATTAAACTCAAATTATCTTTATTTGCAAAAATTTATGGTAATTATGCACTTTCTTGCCACCAAACAAATTTGGAACATTTTGCTTGAAATGGGTCTGAATTGGCTGTATTTTCACGAGATATGCTTTTTATTCCGCGGAAATAACGTATTTTACCGAAAAATTCGAAAAAACCAATGTCACAACTTTTAGTATTTTTGTCATATTTCCGTTAATTTAAATGGTCTTTTAATCATATTTTTTTTATTTTGATGTGTTTTTGCGCTGAATACAAATTTGAAAACTATTTTGGTCTATTACAAATATTTCTCGAGAAATAACGGAAAAACTACTGTCGCGGCAGATCGCGATTAGCGGCCATTACGCGATCATTATATACAACAACTATTAATCACAAAAACCGAATTCACTTATATTCCCGCCGGAGTGATGGCCGGCAGGCCGTCACAGAGGCCAAACGCTCGAATTTAACGCAAATTACGAATTTTTGTTGAGAAAATAGACAATTAGGATAAGTTAGGTTATGTTGGTTATGTCAGCAAAAAATCCATTTTTCGAGCTGAAAAAATAATTTTACTACAAAACCAGTTATATATTTGTGTTCAGCATAAAAAACACGAGAAAGGAAAAAAAATTTTGTCGAAAAATAACGATTTTAAAAAAGTTGGTTTTTTTCATTATTAGATACAAATCTAGTTTTTCGATTTTTCGGTAAAAAACGAGTTTTCCGCGAATGAAATCAAACTCTTCAAGAGATATAAACTCATTTTTCACCACTTTATTAACATGAAATCGTATTTTCAGAGGTGGCAAGAAAGTGCATAATTACCAAATTTATAAATGATACAAATAAATAACAATTGGCGGCTGCAGTACAGTTTTTTCCTCCAATTTGTTTATAAATTACAATTTTGGGGGGGGGGGCATAAGTATGCCACTGACTACAATGATAATTAAGATTAAATAGTACATCATATGCAACGGCTGTGGTCAGTTTCAGTTAAGGCCTACTTTATTTACTGAAAAAATTATCATCCTGTAAAGTTGAAATTTAAAATATTTTACCTGGGCTTCCTTCTTCTTTTTTGACCCCGAAGCTGGAGCATGGATCTTGAGACATTTCTCAGACTTTCCCATTTCCTTTGTAGGCCTGGTAAAATAATTCATAAATAAGCTAACATATCACATATTACTACTCACCCAAGAAGAATATGTCTGATCCATTTTTAGTGCACTTTCATTTCATAAAAGGCAAAACAAATCTCACTTCATTCCCATTCAGTCAGTTTTATCAAGGCCTGGATTACCTTTTGAAAATAGGTAATAAAAATACATTATTTATCTGATTTCATTTTTAAGGCTAAAAACAAAACTAAAGTAGTTCATAATTAATAAAATAAACCTGAAGACTTGGCATTAAATTACTTCTCATAACATCATAAAAACAAAATAGAAGTTAATAACTCAACAGCATAAATTGATTTATTAAATATCTCAATCCATCAGAATCTAGTAGATTTAAGATTAATAATAGTGTTACTTTAACACTTCACAACATTAGTACCAATTAATATGATGAGACAACACAAAGATGATAATAAATACAGACTAACAAAAAACATCTGTCATTTTATCAGTTTTAGTGGTAGCCTCATGCCTGTCAAGACAAAAGACAATTACAACACAGCCAGCTGTCCTACCTAATCATACCACGATCATATTATGTTTATGTTTCACTACCAGCTGTAACAATTAGTACATGGTACAAAAGTACAGTACTGTAACAAAGTACTGGATTGTATATTCTTGCGATATTTTTGTGGATACCAACAAATCGTGTTATATTATTATAATTTATTTATGTGTCTTATTAATATATATTTAGGTTCAAGAAAAAAATGGATTGTTTTAGTCATCAAGAAACCAAACACTGTAAAAATGAATTTATATTACCGTTCATTGAAATAAATTCACTGAAATTCCCTTTAGTTAAATCTACATTGTTTCCAGATATATAAAAAAACAACCTAAGGTCATATCGATTGGCATTTGACAGAAGTCATTGTTGTATATCAAAATGTAGAAATTTATCAGTTAGTTTATGGTAATTCAAGGTTTAGGTCTAGAGAACTCTGTGGTTACCATAAGTAGCTAGAGATAGGGCTAAAAAATAAGTGGAACATCTAGGAGAGCTCAGAATTGAAGACTGTAAAAATCGGAACGGAGGCAGAGCAACTTAGTAGGAACCATTCATTATAAACACTCTTATACTTATACCCACTGATTCATGCACCTCAACTGGTCATCTCGGAAATTAGACTTGTGACGTAATTTGATGACGTCACTCCCCCCTCGGGTCTCTTCGAGGCAATTACCTGCGTAGCGTGGGAACGAGAACTAGAGCGAGCCCAACCAAACATTAAAACAGATTTTTCATCTGTGTCTCCATTTCATTTGGCGTTGAAGGTTTTAGTCCTGGAATACTACTCTGGGGCTCTCAATTCAGTACCTTAGAGAATATTTAATCATTTTTATATTTGTATGGATAACACACGACCACCATGTTCCATGACAATTATTAAATTGTCACAAAATTATTAAAAATTCACAAAATTAGTTACTTTTTAAAATACAAAACCAGTAATTATACAAAAACTATAATATATAGAACCAACTTTAAGTTTAAAAGTTGTAGAGAATCGTATACTGCATAAAACTATGCTTTCAGAATACTAATTCGTCCAGCCTGATAGTTAAAAACTAAAAAATTGTTTATTCTTCTAAGCAGGAAAATACTAATTTTTAGCCCTATTAAAAAACTATAATTCTTAAAAACATGTCTGGTTCATGCATTAATTACTTATTTGGTTCGTTACAACACTTTTTTACGCTGGTCAAACTTATCTGACCAAGAAATAAAAAATTTCCTCGCTGCTCGAAAATTTCATGTCACGGGTTTTTAATGAATTAAAATGAGGTAATTGAAAACTTTTCAAACTCACCCATAATTATAAAATATCTTTAGGTTAAAAACATTTTCCTCTTGATTCCTAATATACAATCAGATTATTGAAAATGCTATATTGTGATACAGTCCAAATGTCCCGACAAGGCCACAGGCTGAGTTTTATAAAGGTGCTAAAGGCAGAGATTCCAAGCCAGGCTGCAGGCCGAACTTCCCTCACGAGCGCAGGGAATGACGGGTTGACACGCGAAGCTACCATTAATAAACTAAAAAATTACTGTTTATATTCTAATCCATATCAAAACACGGATAAACAGCTAGTATATCATACGAGTCTAATATAAATAATTACAGTACAAGTAAACATCACACAACACAAATTTATTACAATATAAGCACAAAATGCACAAATATATTACAATACAAGTACAAAATGCACAAATATTATGGTGATCGATTTCGGTGAACCACGCTCACCTTCCTCAGACCAGAGGGATTCACAAAAGAACAGGGATTCTTTTGTGGTAACTGTGGTAGTATCTGTGGATAAGTACTATTCAATTCCATGAATAACATATGTTTAAAGTCAAATTAAGACAGCTGTTTAATTATTACCAAAGTAAACAGCTGACTTTATGCTGTTTTATTTCAATATTATTAAACCCTGCAACCTACTATATTTTCTTATAAAAAGTAAATTAACCAGAACTCTTATTGGTGTACAGATTTTGTTGGATTTGCATTGGAAATATCTCAAATATTTTTATTTTACACATTTTCTCTTTATTTACTTGATTACACGTAATTTTACTTTAAAAAATAACAAATGCACCCATTTTGAAATTTATAAACTTTAATAAAAATTATTTTTTTAAATTTGAGGTAGTTAAGGTATTCAAATTGTTAGAAATAACATGCTCTACAATATAATAACAATTATGAATGGGCTTACCCTAAAACTGGCAATTTCCCAGCATCCAAACACAAAAAAACACTTTTTCAAAAAAACATTTTTTTTTTGGGCACACACTGTCGAAAAATAAATAACTATTTCAAAAAAGTTTAAATGCAAAAAGTGTTCAAAATTTTACAGAAAAAATAAAATATACACTGTTAATACTTTATCACAACACACAAATTCAGAAAAAAATTTACAACAAACTATGTACAGTGGTGGCGATGGCCTGAAAACTAGTCCGAGTCATCAGAGTTATGGGCTCTCTTTCTTCCAGCCCTGATTGGCCTCCACTATCCACTCCACTCCACTGAAAGAATAGGTTTACTATCCCTAGGAGGACAGTTCCTGATACCTGGGTTCCTTGGAATGAATTCAGATGTAAGGTCTATTTCTGGCTCAGGTGGATAAACACGAACCCAAAGACGACCATTGTCTTGAAGGCACCTACCAAGTTTCAAACTAATATCTTTAGAGGTTTTTGAAATATAAACGGTAAAAAAAAAAATAATGGCGGATTACAGCTAAAATAAGCTGAAATCATAAAAATGTCACTAAACATTTTTGATTTATTTTCGTATGTATAAACATGTCCTTTAGATGGCGCTAAGCTTTTTTGTGACACTCTGTATATTGAAAAGGCGTCGTTATAAAAATATAATAATAATTTATTGAATTTCCAAAAAGATAAAAAATATTCTTGGATAATCTTAGTTTGTTGATCCTGGTACCTAATATAATTGTGATCAGTATGTCTGGGAGACAGGTCATTCATTCCTTGGTGGCAGGGGAGATATAATCAAATTCAACGAGCTTCTATACCTGAATATTATTTCTTCCATATTTCAGTACACGATGTCCTGTCTACCAATTGCCATGTCATTAGTTCCTACAATAACACAAAGAAACAGTGTAATTTAGGACTGTAGGAGAGTGATGCAGCAATCTGAAGAAGGCCAGCTCCACGTGTACACTCTCATCATGTTTGTGGGACTAGAAATGATCTCCCAATGAGAGATGTCATGCCTCTTCAGTGACTGTGTCCTATCATTAAGTCATTGATACTAAAATTTGAGCATTTTTTTTTTACTAATATAGTTTATTGTTAGTTTTCCGCTGTCTTATAACATTATTATAAAATGATTTTGCTACAATTTTCTTGTTTTTTTTTCTTTTTAATTCTTTTTCTCCACTATGATGAAATGGTTAGAATACAATAATTTTTTGTTGCATGGACATTTACAGTAAATGTATCGCAGTCGTCAGACTTGAATTAAATTATAATGTTGATTAAAATTAAAGCAGCCATTCCTACAGAATTCCACATTCATACATACATTTTGGGTCATACATTCTTCACATTCATTCACACAAATAGTCCAAGTTAGATACTCCAGCTTCCAATGTCAAACCGCTGAATTATTGGTCTCCCAGTTGTGGGATAAGAAATCTCTCTCGGAGTAAAAGGCTTCAGAAATGAGAACTCTTTTTAACCGTGCCTTGAAAGCCTTTGGCTCAATATTGCTTTTGTATTCTATCAGAAGACTATTGACCAAGCGAGCACCTGCTTGTGAGGGAAGGTGCTGGTAGGTTACTGTCCTGTGTTGTGCGATTCTGTAATTTTCTCTTTGTCTGGTTGGATAATTACTGTATGTATTTCACTGCCTCTGGTGAGGACACACTTGAACATACAATAAGATGCAGCCTCTAAAATATAAATGCAAGGCAATGTCAATAGGTTTAACGACTTAAACACAGGTTTGCAGGACTCTCTAGACTTCAGTTTTGGACATTATCCTTACTGCTTTTTTTTTTTTTTTGCAGTCTTAAGAGTCTCATTAAGTCAGCTGAGGAACAGCCATCCCAAAGAACAACTCCATATGACAAGTGAGGATAAATGAGACGATAATACGCTGCAAGCATGACTTGATTGGGACATATCTCGGACAGGGTTCCTAGAATGTATATTCCGGATGAAACTTGGAGCAAGCCATATCAATATGATTGGTCCAAGATAGTGCCCGGTCGATGATAACTCCAAGAAACTTTGTTATGAACCTCATCCACCTCTACTTCATCTAAGACAACACTCGGGGATTGATCAATTTGTGATGGGCGTAAGGTGAATCTAATAAAATTAGTTTTACAAGGGTTTATTTTAAGATTGATACTATTAAAATGTTGGACACAACTATTTAAATCTATAAGTTACTCTTTCCAAATCCGAATTCAACTCCTCACTTGTACTGAGGGTTGTATCATCTGCATACTGAATAAGCCGCCCATGACGCAGTGAAGCAGGTATATCATTAACATACATCAGAAAGAGCAAGGTACTGAGAATCGTTACCTGTGGTTAATCCAGTGCATAAAATAACAAATTAACTGGGCAACATAAGTGTCGCCTAGTTCCAAGATTTTGTCACACAGTGAAGGTAGATGATGCCGGCAAATTTTTGGAACAAAATCATCAATTTATGTGATGTTCTTCAAAAATAAAAAATTTGGCCTCATGCAAATTATTATGCTTTTTAAGCTTTGTAAAAAGAACAAACAAAGAATTCGTTAAAGATAGAATTAATGAGTCAATATCAAGTATGTATAGTGTAGCGATATGAACGATGTAATATGCAGTCAATGAAGTTGTGTGTGTAACGTGTGGGAAGGTGTGGCAAACAACATTTTCTACCATAAAATCGTTCTTCAATTGATTGTTTACTTGAAATAATTCATGTTCTACCATAACATCATTCTGAAATTTATTGTTTACTTTAAATATTTCATTCTAACATAGCCAAAATACAATTCAAACTATATTATCTTAATGAGTTTTTATTAAAGATAAATAAAACAAAAGCTTGGTTTCCCAACAAAATATTCTTACACATATGTTAGGAAATCATAATAGGTAAAAATCTGAATAATGCCAAAATAAGGCTTAATTCATGTTTTGAGGCTTCAAAATATCATATTAGTTTAGGAAGGGTCTGCGTTCAGCGCATGCACGCTACTGTATGTTATCAAGCCACAGCCGCCGTTACGGATCCATTCGACTGTATTTAAAGTCGCTTATGACTGTTTAGAATTCCTCCTACAATTAAAAATGCCGCCAACTGAATCGTTCATATTGTGATAAGTTTTCATAACGCTAAGGGCGTGAAGAAAGCAGCTGACATTCATCGTGAGTCTGTCACTATGACAATTTGGTTTTAAAAATCGTAACTATCACAATTCTAATGCTCTAAGAATGTGAGAGAACTGAAGAAACTTTTGTTTTTACGATTCTCGACAAACATTTGTGTTTATGAATCTGTCAGCATTTTGGGAACCTAGCTTAAGCATGATTCTCGGTACTTCAAATGTTCAGTCATAAATTGCACTTTTTGACACTTAATAACACACTACATAACGATGCAGTTGTAAAGCGTCTGTTTCCTCTGACTTTTTTCATCAACGTTTTGCACCAAGTCATCAGTAATGAGCGAAGGTTTCCCACTCCGTTTTTCATCATACACAATCGTACAGCCACTTTAAAATCTCACCCATTTCCATACCATTTGTCACTCATCCTATTTTCTCAAAAAACTTCACAGACCTTTCAATGAATGTCAGCTTCTTTCATACCTTTAGAGTTACGAAAACTTATCACAACATTTACTTTACAGTTGGCGGCATTTTTAATCGAAGGAGGAATTTTAAACAGTCATAAGTGACCTTAAATACAGTTGAATGGATCTGTAATGGCAGCTGTGGCATGTCAACAGATAGTAGTACTCAGCGTGCATGCGATGAACGCCGACCGCAGTGCTGGGATTCCAAAATGGTACTTACTTTAAAAACAAACCTCGTACAGGGAGTTACACTAGCATTTCACAATGTATCACAAAAACAGCTGATATTTTAACTCAAAATTTAACATTGGATGAAAAATCTATTTGTTTATAAAATCAATGTTTAAAATAAAGTTAACTATTTAGTAATAGAGTAAAAGATAAGAAAAAAAATGTATTTTTAAAGAAAATTTTATTTACTATTCACACAATTATTTCATTACATTGGTGTTGTAAAATAAAACAAAATGGTATTAAAAAGATGTACAAATTTGCCAAAAGCGAAAACAAAAATATAATTAATACAGTAATTAAATTTATATACAATTTAAGATTATATAATACTAATAATTGCATCAATATCTTACTTAAAAAAGTAAAAACTACCACTGATATATGTATATATTTATAAAATTTTGAAAACTTAACAATTCTAGTTAGGTTTTTTTACATATTTAAACAGTATGTACAGTACAAAATAAATCCAAAATGACTAAGTGCATTAAAAATAACAGTCATGAACATAAAAATGTTCCTCCCTGATTCATTATAATTCAGCAACAGACAGTTACTGAAAACCAGATTGAAATTCTTCAAACACACACTTTTCATAAAGTCATACTTTTTTTTCTTAACAAAATAATACAGTTAAAAATTTTAAGAGCAGGTCCTAGTTTTAGCCCCAGTACTTTGGTCAAATCATTTTGCGATAACATTAAGAATGTTTCTCCATCAATTTCCTGAAACAAAACAAGCAGATTGTTTAATTCTATTTACAACTAATTTTGTATTGATAGTGTTTGAAGTATCTTTGGTATAATTATACTGAACCTTTTCTTTATCATGACTATTCCCAAAGCCACATTTACAAAGTACCAGGCTAATTTATTTGTAAACTTAAATATTTGGGGAAAATTTGTAGAATTATTTTTTTACGATTTATTAATTTTAAAAAATTTTTCACTCTAAAAGCTCATTCTATAAGTAAACATGTGTCTAGATATCACTAAGAATAAGAAACACATATTTAGAATTACTATAACTTATAACTTCAATAAGTCAATTACTTTTCTCAACTCCTTTATTACTGACATCGCTCTCTTCCAGAGTCCATTGGCACAATCCAGTGCTCATAGTAGGTGGATGGCCACGAGTCAAGATAATTCAGATTCAACTTGCAATATTATTCAAGACAGTAAATATTAGTAGGTAACAATTTTATTAGAAAGGAATTAGCTCTTGCGGAAAATGATAGGAAAAAGAAAATTTTGGAGTGATGATCTAAAATTATTAGTGGATGTAGGAAGCAGAGTAAGAGACAGTAATTTTGTAGTAGGAGACAGTAAGATGAGGTTTGGAGCTCTATATACATCTTGTGTCATTGTTGAGCTCTTGCATCTCTTAGGTATAAGACTCTGGGTGCTGCTTTTCCGGAACCAGAGGATATCAGAAGGGCTACACTCGGGGAGATTCTGTCCTTCATAAGAAGGGCTGGTCTCTTGTGACACTGTTGCTAGGCTCTAGGGTCAAAGGGCCACAGAGTCTAGGTGCGGTGGGCTTGGTGACAGGACCACAACCCGGAATATCTCTTCTAATCTAAGATGGGGGTTTGTATAGAGAGCATCCACCAGGTGATGACTCCAACTGTGGTGCCAATAGGATTGATGGTGACTGGCTACATCTTCACTCCTCTCAGATTTGCTCATTTAATAGTTGATATTTTCATCATTTTTTGTTTATTGAATATAACAATACTGTAGAATTTCAGAAAATAAGGAAATCGCTGGATTGTAATAGAAAGGGTTTTTTTTAAATTGGTATGTTAATTAGGGAGTTTTTTGTGCCTAGAGTGACCATGGGGCTTTTATTCAAGCTGTCTACAGAAACCAAAAATTAAATCAGAATGCCAATATCTAAACCTGGTTTGTTCAGGTCATCAGGATCACTGAGGTGCTTAAATTATTACTCTCTACCCCTTAATGTAGATTAATTATGTGAAGTTTACCCTATTTTACCAACACCAAAGAAATAACTAGACAGAAAATAAAACTATATGTTAATGATTGATTGGTCAGTTGCACAGTTGGTTGAAGTCCAGCTTCATTAACTAAAGGCAGGGTCAAAGAATTTTTTGAAATAATCAGCTGACAATCATACGGTACTCACTTATCATTTTGCTATTAATTAATAGCACTTTCTGAGAAATAGTCAGCCTTAGTTTTTAGTAAGACTGCATTCGCTAATACACACTCATCACAGTCATTTATAATCCACTTCAATAACAATAAGTGACTATCAATTGCTGTTTTTCTTAGAATAGAGTGACAGACTTACTTTATTGTTGAGAGTTATTGAAACAAAAGTGAAGCAAAGACATGTTACGTCAAGAAGTAATCCCCTTATTTACGATTGATTTATAACCGAAAGCTACTGTATTTTTATAAGTTCAAATTGATAAATCATACTATTAAAACATAAGAAGTAGCACAATAATTCATTAGAATAAAACTTCAAAATAAATTAGATAGAACAAAAGTTTCTAGCTTACTTAAACCGAATGATTGATATTATAAGATTCAAAGAAATTTATGTTTTGTTTGAGTACTTGACTCGTTCAGAACATTTTTTTCTCCTTGTGTACAGGTTTAGTTTTATCAGCATTTTTAACTATAATTTCCAATTTTTCTTTACTCAGTAAATGGTGTCCACTCTCTTTTAAATGTTTCTCATATACCATCTCATTCTAGTTTTATCAAAAACCGTTAGGTACTTGAGAAAATGATAAAAGAATATCCGTAAATCTATTTAGAACAAATCTGATCTCTCTGACAGATTTACTGAATGTAAATCGATCTCTTAACAATAAAGCCATAACAAACAAAAAATAATCTAAAATAAGTGAACAATTGAGTTTATTTAAGTAAGCTTTCTTTAGTACTCTTTTTTTTTTTAGATTACCTCAACATATTAAGCAACTGATAAATCTGATTATTCCAAGGAATTACTGAATGTAACTAAAATCATATTAACCTGGTCAAGGAAGAGTTTTGCTCGGCTGGGAATGACGGTGTTTACAAATGCAGCAACCTGTTTATAGTTCCATGAGCTTGGATCTCCTCCTGTTACATTCACCTTATGACCTAAGGTTGCCACGTGTTTCACCCAAACTTCCTGCTCCTCAGGGGAGGGTTTATATCCAGGATTGTATCCAGGGTCAAACACTGACTGTATTAACTCTTTCCGGAGCTTGTCTAACTGTTCAGTTCTGTGCTCTGCTTCTGGTAGCTTTCTGAAACATTAATATTTATTCTATAAATGGCATATTTTTTGAAATTTCATTGTTCCATAAAATGGTTTTAAATATTCACAATCTGTGGGATGAAATTTAAATGTTAGTAATAAAACAAGTAAACGATAATGTAAAAGATTCATCAACTAAACTAGTAAATCAGTCTTTCAAAAGTTCCCTTTTGGAGGGTTTTATCTTTCTATTAATTCTTGCACAACAATAAGAAAGCAATGCAGGTTTTGGGACAAGACCAGAATTGGCTTTAACAGTATTTTTTATGAAGATTTAAACCTCCACATGTATAAATAAACTTATAATTGCTGGTATATATACAATTTTAATCATATTGCAGTCCAAAATACAAACCTTGAAAACAAAGTCAGCTTTGATGCTGCAACGTCATTTCATTCTTAATATTGGGAGAGTGACTTTGAACAACTGAGATGCTCCACGGCATTTCCAATACATTGAAAATTAGTTGCATCAGAAAAATGTGACAAACTAGTTTACGTACAGGGATTCCCTTCTGCAATCTACCTCAAAAGTACTAACAGTGGTGTTTAACGCATTGACAACATCACTACGTATAGTCTATTTCTGGAAGTTGAAATTGGATTATCAATTGGTAAAGTGAGTTTTCTTCTTCATCTTATTAACTATTTTGAAAACTATTAATTATTTCTCTGGCCAACGTAACTGTACTTATAAATTACAACATGAGCACTTTTTAAATTATACCATTCACAAAACTAGTCTTTTCCCTAATTAATATTCACTACATGAGAATCAAACTCTGCAATAAATTACCTCTTGAATCAAAATATTTAAAAAAGCTCTTGTTCTTTTTTAAATACTAATAGTTTTAAACAATTCTCAAGAATCTGTCATGACTTTGATAGAGATTGTAGTTTTTCTCATTTGTCAATTTCACTGCTCACTGTTGTCAATTTCTCAGTTCTATTTCACTGTATATGTTTCAGTAAATACAATTATTTAATTTGTAGGTCTAATACTTTGGTTTTAATGACAGTAACCAAATAATTAAATAACAAATGCTTTATTAAAAAATAACTATTCATTCAAAAGATTTGCTAGACAAATTGACATTAGAGCACACGTATCATGCAGACCCAACCATTCGCCCATCAAATACACTGTTCAAATAACAGATGGTGATGAGATAGAAATTATTTTTGTATGTTACATTATACTATTTTTTCCATTTTAACTGTTTTATCAATTTACATACCTTTTCCTACCTCGCCTTTCTACTCTTTCTTCAGTTTTTTCTTCCGGTTCAGTTTTAATCTGTGGTTCCTCTTTAATCTCTTCTTTTAATGATGCACAAGTTGAGTTTCTTGTTTTTACCCTTGATTCAGAACAGCTAGAGTCTTCTGCAGCATCTTGTTTTATACTACTGTGAACATTTTTTTATTAATAAAATATCCCTTTATTGATCACATAATACAGATAGATTCGAAACAATAATTTTGATATGAACACAAATTTACTATTCAGTTAAAATTAACAATTACCTAAATTATTGTACAAATTTTTAAAATTAAAACATCTGTTTTTGTGTTTGTTTCTATGTATAGTTTACGGCTTTCCTTTCATTTCATACTTAAATCCTAGACCTAGTGTTCTAAAATTAACTTGTTAAATTATAGTTGAAAATCGTTATATCACTACATAATTTACCTCAGTGAATCCTGTACTTTTTTCTCTTCTTGTTTTACAGTCTTGGTTTTGCTTATTGGCTCAGGAACTTCATAAAAATCTGGGTTCATACAGAACCGGTCAGGAGCAGTTTCTTTGTTTAAGTTTTGGGGTGAGTACGGGCAGAGAGCAGCTGATGTGTGTTTTGTTAAGAACCCTCCTCGAATGTTTCCTTCTCCTACACACCCCTTGGTGCCACACTCCCACTTTACTTGTGTTGCTAAAATTATAAAAAATTACACAAATTAATTATAAAATTGGTTTCAAAGCACTTGGTCAAAAATTATTTTTGTTTGAAAACATCACATACAGTTTTTCTGAACTGTCTTTGCAATGAATAGACTATTCATTATTTCTCTAATACGCCGATCGTAGAGATATGGGGGAATATGAAGGGTGACTGAGTGTGATGAACGAGTGTAGTAATTGTTACTATTTGAGTTTCACTTAGCTCAGAAAGGACTATTTATTAATAGCCCAATAGCCAGGGTAACTATGGGACCTACAGCTTTATGTGGAATTCGAACCACATAGTGTTGGTCTGTTTTTCAGCTAACTGACAAGTCTGACACTCAGTTCTCTTCCCTACACAACATCTGAACCCTGACTACCATCCAACATGGTAGACTTCTCTAGTAGTGTCCATGTCGATGGCAACCATTGAGTGGATGCTGTGTCGGTATTAAGAGGACCGAGTATGGAACCTATCACCTATAATCTCCCAAACACTTTGTTGTAAGTAGCTAGGTTACAGCACTGTTGAATTTATGTTTGCACTGGGTGACTCTTAAAATATATATTAAGTATTATTTAATTTCTAGTTTATGATATTGCATGATAGAAAAATAATATATTTAAAAAGATCATTAACATAAACTTTTACCAAAAAAATCAGTACTTAATTCTTTCAGAAATTTTTATAAGTAAAAATTGTATTTAATGGTTTTAAGGTGAGTTATGGAAGTTACTAAGTGAAGGAACAAAATTCAATCATGTTTTGATCGATTGAGAGATGAAATATCAAGTTTTTTGGCCTTAATGACACTCAGCAAAGATATAGTTTCAAATTCAAAAAGTTTTTTGCTGTAGTCAACAGTTGAAAAAAGTGACATCACTATTAGTTTGGTAGTATTGGTTAGCTGACTCTCTAGAGCACCTATAAACGAATCAATATACAAATATTATTTTTTAAAGGTGCTGAAGTCGTGTACTCCTTATTATGAACTACTAAAGAAATATTGGATGAACTGAAGTCTGCAACTAACACTGAAAATGAACTTCTTAAAGTGCTGCTTTATATAAAATGCAGTACTTGTGATGGCCAGAGCACAAGAAACTTACTGCACTTGAAGCCCATTTATTTTGGGATAAGAGATTCAAGTTACACGAACAAGACAGCCTCATTTTTTTGGGAGTTGCTTAGTAATTCCAACAGTGTTGCATACTAAAATTCTATCATTGCTACATGCATATCATCAAGGTATAAACTTCTGTTACAACAAAGCCTGGGTGGCCTTATATTGGCCAGGTATGATAACTGAAAATGTATCAATGCCAATCGTATCAATTAAATACAGATTTTGCTGCAATATACGAAACTCAAAACTCAAATTGACTGCTGCCACCAGTAATAAATTGAATTTTATAATTTTACAGAACTTTCTATAAACAATGCTTTATTCAATCTACTACTTTCACTGGGAGCGCAAACAAAACATCTCCAACTGTTAACAAAACCAAAACATATGTTATTAAATGTAAAAGTAGAATACATGTTACAATATATCATTCATGTAAACACAAATTAAAGAACAATTTTATGACAGCGATTTCTCTCAATGTGAACAAAATTGCATGAAATGGCTTTCTCATATAATCCCATGCTCATATTGGGTGTGTCCAATAAATCTGCATTTGTTTAATACTGGATGGGGTTCAGCAAAACAAGATTGTAAACATTCAGTGATTCTCTATTCAATGCAAATTTATTATGTATTTTATACACATACATACCCATTCACAAAGCAACAAGTGGCCAGAATGTGAATGGAATAAAATTGGATTTAGAAGCAATTTTATGTGAATTAACAAAACAAGTTTTTAGTTGTGATTCATTGTTATCTGTTCCTGGCAGTGCAGCAGACATACACCTTTCATACACCCACCGTAAAATTTCATAGTCATAAAGAATGTTTTTTTCAGAATGTAGTAATTTAGGAAACATTTTATTATAAGTTTTAGTCCATTAATTTCTTCTTTTAAAATGTATCTATAACATTCATAAAAACTGGTTTAAGAAAAAAGATAAAATAATTTTGGTATAATATTTTGGATAACAACATTCCATACATGTAATAAGTGCAACAATAAAAAATCATACGGTATTTGAAATATGAAATGTTACACGATCAAATGTTTATAGTTGTGTTAAGTTAGGAATTAAAGAGCCATGAATCTTTATCGAGCAAAACACATGGTATATGTCTCATCACATATCTCATTCAGTTACTTATCTACAATTTAAAACTAAAACAAACAAAAAAATAGTAATTCACTAATAAAAAAAGCCCCGAACCTGATCCGTGTTTTTTTCGTTTGGTTGTGATAATACACTTTGAAAAGTGTGTTGATTTACTATTTTATAATTAAGACTAACTTACTAGGAGGTGGAGTGACAGGGTGGCCAGTCTTTTGTCCCCAACCGGTGGGGTGGATGTCCGGGCAGTCATCATCCACCCAGTAACCAAATTCTTCTGGGTAACCATCAAAAGTAATCTTAATTTGATAATCCTTGACTTCTCTGATAGTCGCCGGTCGCAGCAGAAACGGTGCCCTGTTGTCAATTGCTTCCAACTTCATTCCTCGCTTAAATGCATTCGGTGGACGAGGCTTAAATGCTCTTGCAGGGGCTGCTTGGGATTTAGTTTCCTTTAAATATGTTTCCCAAGAAAATAAATTTGGGTTTTTAAAACCTTAAACAAATCAAGAAGATTTTTTTGTTAGTTTAATCTGTACAATGTATTTAATATCAAATGTAAATATAATATTTAATTTGTATAAAAAATATTACAGGTATACCAAAACTTTGCCCCAGTAAACTGTTTTAACCCAACTTGAAATTTTGTGGAATGTACATTGAAGATTTTAGTCTGCTTACATGATACTACTGACAATGCACCAATAGTATTCACCTTCCCAATACATTAGACCTATATTGTAAATCCCCCTTTGTTTCTCAACGATTTCAATATTTTGTTTGATACAGCTGAGATTGATATTATGCAATATCAAGGTCATTGGTGACAGATATTTTTTATATTTGTAAAAAACAGTATATTTGGATTGACCTTAATTAGATGATTTTAAAACTTACTGTTAGGGGGAGTAAGATCATGACCATTCTCTTCACACCAGCCAACAGGATGAATGTAAGGCGAAGAGGGGTCAGTCCAGTAGTCGTACACATCACCCCAGCTGTCAAAATGTATCAACAATCGGTTGTCAATGAGGTCTGCCACACTAGCCACACATATCAGTGATGAATTTTTTCTGTCCACAGCTTCTAACTTCATTCCAACTCGAAACTGACTCGGACACAGTGGCTGGAAGAAAATACCAGGCATCCTTTAAATTTAATTAAAGGCTTTATGAATAAAATAAAATAGAAAATTAAAAACTAGAATTTCAAAGATTGGCTTATAAATATACTATCCATATTTAAATAGCTAAATTAAAATTTGAAAGTGATCAACTAAACGGTACAAGTCTTTATTTTTGTATTGTTATTGATTAATGCAACAAATTAGGAATGGTTGATTCTTAAAGTTGTCTCTTCAGTTATGACTGCAGGAAATGAAACGGTAACAACAGCATTAATTTCACGAATTCACCAGGCATGAAAAGTACAGCATTAGACAATCAAAATGCACATCAAACACCAAAATAAGATGTGTCTTTGATATAGCCAGGCCACTTCGATAATCATGAAAACGAAAAGATAATACTTAGAAAATTTAAATTTATATGTCTGTAGCTCGATCAAATGAAATAAATGCCTTTTATTTTTTATTCACCACTAACACTAACATGATAAAGACAATGTTGAAACAATTAGTACTTTCATGTTTGGTCTCAGAAACTTAGATATCACTTCATCTGAGAACCTAAAGTCTTGTTGGGTTACTCTGGGTCCAACTTGAATTGGCAACTACAAATAAGAGTGTCTTTGCTCTAAAAGGTCAGAGTAGGGAATTTTTTAAGGATGGCTGGCATTCATGAGCTATATTTTGGCCTGTTTCATTCTCATTTGGCTTATAGTTTGATGGTGTGGGGTTTGATGTGATTGTGAAAATGGCACAGTACCCGCAAAGAATGTCGCTGTCACCGCGCCGGTCAATAAAAAAATATGGACTCACCCGCCCACCCATACATGTACAGTGGTATTGACCCACCCGCCCATCCATACACGTACAGTGGTATTGACCCACCCGCCCATCCATACACGTACAGTGGTGTTGACCCTCCCACCCACCCATACACGTACAGTGGCATTGACAGACAGAGGCCAGACAAAGGCCATACAGAGGCCAGACTGACCCACCCGCCCACCCATACACGTACAGGGGTACTGACCCACCCACCCATCCATACACGTACAGTGGTACTGAACCACCCGCACACTCATACACGAACAGTGGTACTTACAATGAAGATCCCTGTGCGACATTCTTTGATGTGATGTGTGATAGTTTGATGTGATTGTGAAAACCTCTTGTGCATGTGCACATTTCATTGTTGTTTTTTGCACAAGAGGTTTTCATTGTTTAAAAAGGCTCCTCTGATTGATGGCCAGAGCAAGAATGACTGGCTGAACAATGTAAACCTTCAGTTGATGAATTTAAAATAATTACATTGTGCTCTGTACATTTTCAATATCTACAGTACAACAAAATATACAAATTTGGGCAAAATTAAACTGAGGAGTGCTTCCAACACTTGCATTTTATTCAGTGAAAGTTACTAAGTGTATTAAGTTACTAATAACATTATATTAGACACAAATCTACTTGCTAACATATAGCTTAAAGACATAATTTAAAATTATAATCAATTTCACTGAGAAAAAATGTTAAATTATGATTTTCTTTGATGACCCTTGCTTCCATTTTACAAGTGTGAACTATAATCAACAATTAAAGTAATGATCATTTTTATTTAAAAATAAGTTAAATTAAATTTTAATTCATCATCATTTTTATTTAAAAATAAGATAAATTAAATTTTAATTCATCTTATCTTATGACAAAGTCTAAATATATGAAATGAACGTTGAAAGCTGATTGAAAATTAGGCTTCAATAAGTTGAGCACTCCAATCATAGGACAGTCTGATATAGTAAAACTGAGTTGTTTTACAATGCATTTTGAGAAGGATCAGCTGATAATCACCGGCTGTTCATTTGTCATTGGGCTATTAATTAATGGCACTTCCTAAGGAATAGTCGGCCTTAGTTTGTAACAATGACTACATTCGCTCATCACACTCATTCGAAATCCATATTCGCCCATATCTTGACGATCGGCGTCTTATTAATAAATAAATATCATAATTATATTTACTTTATACATTATTATAACTTGTGTAACATTATCCTAATGTTGATTGTCAAATACTTGGAACATCAGTAGGAGCTTCCAGGGAAAATACACTGCCCTATTATTTTAATAAGGAAAAATAATAAAAAATTTCAAAAACAATCATCCATACAATATTCAATTAAAGAGTCACAACATAATCAATGATCATATACTTACATAATTTAACTAAGATTCAGGAGGGCCAACTTGTAAATTAACAACTTTCAGTTTCAATGTTGGTATTAAAATTACTTCATCACAAAAAAGGTCTACAATAAAAATGTTATGCTTAAGACATTATACAGATTTGGCGATATCAATGACAGACTTACAGAGTTTGATTTTGGAAAAAGGGGTTTAGGGGCAGGTTGTGCTCGGCATTGTTTGAGGTATGTATTCCAACTGAAGTTATCTGCAGTGTAACCCCGAGGTGGGTGAAGAGTGTGGTTGTTCTTTTCACACCAGCCAGGAGGGAAGATATCAGGAGAATCTGAATTGACCCAGAAATCATGGTGGTCTGGGTAGCCATCAAAATGAAGCCTTATTCTATGACCTGCAACATTCAAAACACTAATAAAGTTACAACAACTTTATGTCAATGTTCATTATTTTGGTGAATTATATTGTTTACTCTTGCATCTTCATCTACTGCCTTTTTATACAATTGTTGAGTTAAAATCATAACAATTTCTGACCAATTAAAGAGTGTTTTATTTCAAGTATAGACATCATTATGAGCAACAATTACAATATTTATGTTTAGGTCTGCCATATTCATCTTACACTCGTTTAATCAATCATATTCAACCCATGAGTTACATGCCCGATAGGG
Organism: Stictocephala bisonia; assembly: GCA_035578905.1. NCBI lineage: Eukaryota > Metazoa > Arthropoda > Insecta > Hemiptera > Membracidae > Stictocephala > Stictocephala bisonia. Next base: position 194,833 of record JAQJVL010001007.1, on the reverse strand, counting down.
AAAATTCTCACTTTTTACTTGTTCTAGATTAATTTTCCCCCATCAGGAGTTGGATTTTGCACCTAGAGATATTCCTCAAGGACTACTGTAGAAGCAAAGTTGTGGTCTATCCATTTCCTGCAATCTCTCAACTCTGGGGTAGGGGGTAGAGTGGGTAGATTAGAGAGGCCGAATCTGTTGTCAGCAGTATATTACACTTTTTCCTTAAGAGAGTTGCTTTTTTCACCATGTGAGTAACTGCATAGTCTTTTTTTATTTGTTAAGAATGATTTATGTCTAGTTTGTGTTTCATTATTCTTCTGTCTTTTTTAATATAAATTTGTGTATAAACTGATAAAATGTTATTTTTTAGAAAATAAAAACAAGTGTTTTATATACTGTATTTATAACCATACAGTTTGTGACTATAATTGTAAAGTAGCTAACAACAAACTAAAATACTATTGTATTTGTTTATTTCCCTTAATAAAAATAGTAAACGAACCCAAAATTACAAAACTGTTTTCATAAACAATAAAAAGAAAAAAAAAATATAATTTTAAAAATATAAGTTAAGGCTGTATGTTTATTAAGATGTATCATTACTTTTGATGTCTTAAGTAAACTGGTTTATATAAATTCATAAAATATAGATGAGAGAAAACTACATAAGCATTTGCTCCAATCATTCATCAAGCGATCAACATTATTTTTCTATAAAATGGAATGTATAATAAATGGAATTCTATAAAAAAAAAAAAAAAAAAAAAACTAATAATAATGAAAGAACACGAGGGTGAGATAAAATCTCAACTCAGGATTAATGGCTTTTAAAAAATCAAATGCAAGTAACAGCGAGTTAGAAAATGTTGAAAACTATATCACCATTGACTATGGAAACAAACAGACTGCCCAAAGCTTTGACTATGCTGCTATCTTATAGTGCTTGGTTTAAAATACGCCCTCAGACGACTGGTATACTATTATCTCAGCTGTTTATACTTCAACTTATGCTAGAAAGACAAAGAGAGCGGGAGACCACTGCCACTATCTGTTAAAACCGAACATGCACTAATTAGTTTCGCGATACCACAAACAATGTGACATCATAGCACAAGCGAAATATCTGGTTAGCTTCTAAATAGTGTTGATAGCACATTGAGGTGGTTGTCACCAGAAAATATAGATTCTAGTTATGACCCAGCTGCTTAAACCTAAGAAGCACTAATTTCACCGAATAGGAAAACCGCCTTCACGGGACCTATATGAGAGGACAGGCTTCTTGTTTATATAGTCAGTGGTATAATTATCTGAGTATGAACTCAGATGACATGAATTTTAGAAGCATGTAATAAGAGTTTCAGCATACCTTTGACTTGTGCTACAGTGAGAACTGAGATGATGGCTTGATGTTCTGGATCTATACCTTCCAATTTCATGCCTATTTTAAACCCATTCTTCCCATAAGGAAACGGGTCTTTAAACAGTCTGACAGGAGCTGATTTAGCTTTGTTACAACATTTCTGGAGGTAGACAGGCCAAAGAAATTCTCCTAAACTATTCACCCATGATGTTTCCTTTCCAGAGTCTGAATTAGCCTAAAAAAACATAGTTTATGTTAATTAACTTCATAAAAATTGGTCATTAACCCAAAATAAATGGTGCATAGAAGAGTGAGAATGATTACTTCTACCACCAGTTCCCCTCTAGTAGCAGTGGGTTGCATCATGCAGTTTCAATTGCAATTAATATCAAATCTAATTTTTATTTGGAAAAGTTTTGATAGTTTTCTATTGTTTAGTTAAGTTGTAGTCTCTTTCCATATTAACTTCTGCAATAGGCTAGTTCTACTAGGAAACTAAAAATTGAGGAATTTACATGTTATTGGATTTATAATGTATCACCTTAACTATTTCATTACTATAATCATATGTAATATCCCCGCTTCACTTACATAGAAATGTAAACAAACAAGGCAACCAAGTCAGCTTGTTCCTCTTAAATAAAAGCTACAATAGGCAACCAATCAGAATTGCCCATCTGATTTCAAAATGAATGTTTCCTTGGTAACATTTCATACAATTAAATTAAACGATAAATGTAATCATAGAACATATTAAATCAATAATGGTAAAATATTTTTAACTATGGTTAGAAAAAATTTAACTAAGGTTGGGAAACTGGCTGTATCACTGAAACGATTAAGAATACTTCAATACAACTGGATTACACAACACAATAGCAGATCTAATGTAAACAACGTGGAAAGTGGGATCATAGTTGTAATGACAGATCCATGCTTCTAACAGTGACTGTACCATGAACATTGCCGGCGTGGTGGCTCAGTGGCTAAGGCTTCGGACTGAGCCAACGTTCGGTGCTTCACTCGTTGAATAAAGTTCATGCACAGGCCAGGCCTGTAGGCCGATGTGAACTGGTCAGTGAAGTTTAAAAAAAAAGAAAAAACATATATCAGTGTGTGGAGGAGAACAGAATCTGGTTATTCTCAAGAATTTATTTTCTGCTGAAATAATTACTTTCTTTTCAGAGTTTTTCATTGAAGCCCAACAAATATATTAATTGAGAAACAATATGCCACACATAAACCAAACACAAGTAGTAGACGAATTTAGTAACATAATAATATTAATTGAAGTAGGGTATCCGTAAGACTTACCAGAGGAGATGAGACCACGGAAAACAAACAATAAAGCACCGTTCAGTAATAGACACAACAAGATATGATAGACAAATTTTCACTACTACTACAACTTTTCTCAAGCTATATAGATACTAAATTCAAATTTAATATCTTGTTCTCTATATCCTGAAGAAAGTGATGTGACACCAGCAAATGTGTATTGTATCATATTATGCCTTTTATTTGTTTTATGAACTTGTCTTCTCTGATAAATTTGCTGATGCTCTGTCTCACCTAATACACAAAGAAGGAAGAAACAGAGGTTGTTTTCTTATAGTTACCGCTAACGCCTATAAGATGTCTATACCGCTAAGCGCTGGTAGACAGCGCTGGTATATCAAAACATATGTTGCTCGAGAGGGAATGTAAGTAGTTACAGAGGGGCAGATACTTTACAATCTGCGTTTGATGCTTGAAGTGAATGTGAAATGGGAGGGATAGAGTTGTAAAAAGGGGTTTGGAGCGAATAAGAAAAGGAGGGATTGACAATAGTGCTATTGTTATCTTCCGCCACGGTGACTACTGACTCCTTAGACACACATTCAGCACATTATTAGACACAACCTCTGTTACTTTCTCCTCTTGCCTATTAATAATTCCTGGCTTACTGCCCATAAGATAAGCTCAAATTTAATAATAGATATACCAAACAATTACATAAAGCTGAGTAATTTAATGATCATTTTAAAGCCAGATAATGCTTTTATATATGACAGTTTTATTCATACACTCAATATAAATGTTTGTCTTAAGAGCTAATAAATGATAAACTAATAATTATACTAAAGTACCAAGAATACAATTTGATTTTAACACTTGAAAACTATAGTTCATAAAAACAGTAAAGCGACAATAGATAACTGAAGTTTCATAGCTAAAAGAAATTAACAAAATAATGATGCAAATTAATTGTTCTACTGATATGCAATTAAATTGTGATAACTGGTTATAGAAGAAAATGATTTATGGAAAATTGACAATATTTTGTTCTGTGACAAAATATTGTAATATGTACTTAAACTAGATTGACTTTTTTATGAGAAAAAATTGAGTAAATATAGTAAAAAAAGTAATGGAATTGTATGAGAGAAGTATAAACAAGTCAGGATATTATATTAATGTAACGGTCTGTGATATGACAAGATCTCTTTGTATTTTACTTTTACAGTATTAATGAACGAGGTTTTGTACAAGAGAGGCAAGGAGAACAAGAATGAGAGGATGGTTGGAGGAGGCATGCAAATATGGTGACAAGTTTAATGATTAGACAGGAAAATCTTTTAGACAGTTTACAAAGGGAAACCTTGTAGAGATGAAGTAAACAAGAATGCAGTTCAGGAATCAAGACAGTATAGTATAAGAAAAAAACTGGAAATAAAAAGCAGATAATCAAGAGAGCAAGCAAAATAATTATAGGTATATACTTATCCTCAAATGGTTAAAGAAATTGTTGAATTGCATTTTGTTTTATATACATATAGTTTAATGAATAGTTTTTTATTTTACAATTAGTTATATAATTCTATGACTGTGCATGTAACTTGCAGGCTGTGACTTTTTCGATGCTTAGTTTCAGGTTTAATGAAAATGAACAATTTTTTATTATGATTTGAATTATGTATGGAAGAGAAATCATATATAGGCAATGGAGGAGAGAAGATGGGAAAAGAGATTGTTGAAATAAACATTTTGTGATGATAATCACAATAATAAAAAATGAGGATATTTGAAATGGGAGCATCAGAAAGGAACAAATAAGAATAAGCCACTTCTTTTCTATATATTAGGTGTATGCTTACAGCAGCTTTGCTTGAAGAGTTTTCATCCTCAGTCAAGTTGCTCGGCGAGAGTGGTTGGGATCTTGACAAACTTTCATTACCTTCAGAGTCGCTGTTCACTGATGAATTTGTAAACTGACTCGACTCATTGGCAGAGTCAGTGTCAGGTACTTTTTTGAAAGTAAATTTAATAATATCACCTTTCACTTCTGCTGTTGCTGTTTTTAGATCTACTCGTTGGCCCCATCCAGGAATATTGTCCTGGAAAAATTATATTCCATTAGTGTTTAGCTTCATAACAAATTTTGCACAAATTTTATATAAGCCTACCAATCTAAAATGGATAGTTATAGTTTATGTAAATAAATTAAGAAAATTTATTCCGATATGCATTTCATTAAAAGAAAAACTTACTTACAATCTAATAGAAATATATTTATTATATGCCTAACTTATTTGGATGAGATTTAATGTAAGTATTACAAACATATCGCCAAAAAAATACTGCATTATCTTACTCAAACAAATAAAAGTGTCGTTTTGTTATACTGTATTACACAATTTAGTATGTACAATAGAATCGTTGTTTTCTTTAGTTAAATATAATGGATTTTGACCCATAAATAAAATGTGGCACCTATATTTTCTCAAAGAGATTTGTACACTTGGTGATTTCCTATGATTTAAATCTGATAAAATATGTAGGCTTTGGATATTGAACTTCTTAACTGATAGCTGAACTGATACTGAACTTCTTAACTGAAGTATAAAATGTTCCCAACACACAATTATTGTATCTCAAAGATATCATCATAGGTTTATGCTACAAAAACAATCATAAACAGTTTCTATCAGCAACTACCACGTATGATATAACACAGTTTTGAGAATGCAGCCTTGAGTTTTCTTAATTTATCAAAACTGTTTCTGAATACTCATGGAAGAACCACACAAACGTGGTGAGAAATATGGACATACGTGGTGGTGGGTGTGAGCATCAATATCTTGTATTACACTTTGTAAACTCGACTGCCATTCCCTCAAATGTTGAAAAATCAATGAGTGTTCACAAAAATTGTATTGTGCTCTATGTTTGTATCTGTTTTGAAAGTGACTTTTAAGATGTTAATGTTTGAATCTATTGTGGGTTATGAGAAAAAGCACCTGCAAAACGTATCTTATTAATAGCAAAGTTAATAAACCATATCAAAATATAAAATGATCGATGAGGAGACAGAAACAATTTAGTTCAAATTAACTTAGCTCGAGGCTGCCTTCCCAAAACTTTGTGCTATAAACTAAGGGGTGATTTCTTCTCATACCATGGCAATTTTAAGAGATACCACTAAAAATGCACATGATTAGGTATTATGAAGAGAAAACTAACAGAAAAAATAACGATTCTTGAAATTTCTAGGAAAGTTACATCAATTTAAACAACTTAGTTACTAACATTGTTACTAACACGGGCCTCTCTTTCCGTGTACCTACATTTCATAGTCGCAATAAACTTCTGTTCTCTGTTCCCTACTGCCGCACGACGGCACATGCTTCTTCCCCCCTTCACCGCCTCATGACATCTTACAATAATTTGCTCCTTTCCGATAATAGTAATGTAGATCTATTTTTTGACTCTTTTAAAATATTTAAAGCTAATTGCCTGTCTTGTTTAAGTCAACGCTCTACATAATTTTGTTTTGTTTATTACTCTTTTACGAATTCTATATTGTTAACTGTTCAAAATATATTTATTACTGTTATTATTTATTGTCGTTATGGTTGTCAATTGTTTAAAATATTTATTACTGTTATTATTTATTGTCGTTATGGTTGTCAATTGTTTAAAATATTTATTACTGTTATTATTTATTGTCGTTATGGTTGTCAATTATTTAAAATATTTATTACTGTTATTATTTATTGTCGTTATGGTTGTCAATTGTTTAAAATATTTATTACTGTTATTATTTATTGTTGTTATTGTTCTTAATTGTTTAAAATATTCATTACTGCTATTGTTGCTGAATGCTAGTCTATACTAATATTAGTTATTATTTTTATTTAATTGCATGTCATTATATTTTTTGCCTCCTCATCAAGCATGTATTGTTCCGTTCCATATAAATTTCAGTTATATTTGAATCTATAGTATTTCAGTTTGGTATTCTTATTTTTTGTTATTTTTATAATGTGAAGTGATTTAGTAAATAAGTTATAAAACCCACAAACATAAATATATGTATTAATATGAACTGCTTCAGTGTAATTGGTTTTGACTGTATTGAAGCATGTAAATAAATAAATAAATAAAAACATTAACTTAAGTCTAACAACTTAAGGATCCAAGATATTTTGGTTTTTGTGTCTTCTTAACATAAAATAATTTCTAAGTATATTAATACTTAGAAACCATTCTTTTGAGAGATTAAAATAATAATAATAATAATTCATAATGTACATAATCATTTATGAATCTAAATCACAATGTTATTATTAAAAAACTAGAATATGACTAAATACAAAAATTACTTCAATTTTCCCAAATGCTTTGTCCGTCTTTTGATCCACACTCCCTCGCTTTGACCTTTGAGCGAGCATTTTTATTTTTCTCCGTTTCCGCCTAAGTCTTAGTTCTTTTAGTTTGTCCTCTTGCCGTTTCTTCTTCATTTCATTTCTGGCCAACACAATCTTCTTGCAGCCAACACTACAGAATCTTGTATCCATGAGGAACTCTGTATAGAGGCCATAGCAACCACAGCCTTCACAACAGTAAATCTTGTCCATTCCCTCTCCAAATGTGTCATTGGTTGATTTAATTTCTAAATAAAAAAAATAAAATTAGTCATTACTGATAAATAAAATATATTTATTGATAATAATTCTAATAATAACATTTAAACTTGCTATATTAATAGTTAGAAAAAGAAAATAATAGGCCTACAACAAATACAGTAATTGCATCAACTTTCAATAAAAGTTCAAAAATGTTAAAACGTCATCTTTACTTTGTTTATTGGAAAAAAATGATTTCTGAATTCTGATATTTTGTATTTATAGAGATATATTTTTAATTTTTTATTGCAGAAACCTGAAAACACCAACAACACAGTTTATTCTTTTGATTACTTAAAATTTTGTATTGAAACCTTTGTTAAAAATACAACTTAAAGGACTTTTACATTCTAACAACTACAAATAATTTGGAATACCTTTGGGTGGAGGTTTATCATCTGAATTTCGACGACTTGAATAAGGTGTACTTGAAGGAGTCTCATCTTTGTTATTATCTACCACAAGGTCCAATCCAAATTCATTAATACGGAACTGAAAAACACAATGCACAGTAATAAAAATCCTTATTTACATTCAATAATTAATTCTGATATTTCTTTTTAGTAAGTTATGAATGTATTAAACACATAGTACAGTATATGGAGCTGGACTTTTCTGGACATCATGTTTGTAACAACCATTGGGTTAAAAGGGTCAATCCATATGTAGTGCCCCAGCAATGGTTGTTGCAACATTTTAATTATTTTTCATATTTGTATACCTAAAAGTACCACTCATCAGAAGTACAAAAAGCATGTTATTTAATTTATAAAATTTTTATTTTACCGATGGTGGCCATTTTGACTTTGGCAAAACGTCTCTGTTAAGTGAATTTTTAACTTTGCGGAGAAGCACTATCTCTTCTTCTATTCATCCTACAACATTCAAACAAAAACCAATATCTTCAGAAGAGTCTGAACTTTAAGTCCTTACAATTATGTCCTTAAACTTAAGTATAAGGGCCCAAATATATCTCCAGAGTTTATAATGAATTTTTTCAAAAATCAATTTTTTCACATTAATTTTTTAAAGAAGATAACAGTTAATTTATTTATTATTTTTTTATGGGATAGGTATATCAAGGTGCTTCAAACTCACAAAAGTTTATCACTCAAGTTATTGATTTTTTAAAAAATTTTTATAAAGACCGGGTGTACAAAGCTGTCTAGATGAAATTTCTCACATGGATGGTCTAGAAGTTAGCTAGGATAGGCGGAATCATACCTAGAACTTAATTTATCAACTTTGATATATCATCACACTGTAATTAAGGTGTTATTTTTACATAGATTCATGACCAAACTTGTCCAGTGGAGGGTATTGGTCAAGAGTTTCACTCAAGAGATCCATTTGTTTGCCCATACTTTGGAATAAGGCATGATCATCAGGTGTATTAAGCTTGACAATGCAGAAACAATTATTTCAGGTTGCTGAAAGCAACGCATAACTCTTCATTACATGACTAAACTCAGACTCAGTTAGTTTAACTTTATTTCTCAAGTGTTGCATGTTTGGGTTTCAGAGCCGTTTTGTGAATTCAGGAGGACGGAGTCATTGGCCAGTAGAAGGATCAGTGGGATAGAGGGATAAGTGAGCCTTACAATAAAAACTTACTGGGAATATACAAAACATTGCTGTAACATTCAATTAGTGTCCCTTAAATTATTTAATTCAGGCAAACTATAAAATTTTCTAGGCTTACCACACATATTTAATTACTCGTGGTAAAGTAATGTTTTTGATAATTAATTCACCACATTCTGTCTGACAACATAAAATGCACTGATACTCTCATTATGTATAACATTGGTATAATTCGTCGGTAGCGTAGTTGGTTCAATCCCAGCTTCATGTGCTAAAGGTTGTCAGTTCGATTACAATCAAAGTCAATACATTTTGAGAAGGATCAGCTGTAACCACCGGCTGTTCATTTGTCATTGGGCTATTAATTAATGACACTTTCTAAGGAATAGTCGGCCTTAGTTTGTAACAATGACTACATTTGCTCATCTACACTCATCACACTCAATCGAAATCCATATTCGCCCATATCTTGACGATCGGCGTCTTATGAATAAATAAAAAAAAAAATAAAAAAAAAATAAAATTAATATCCAATTTTGTAAGTCATTAGTTACTTTTATTACATTTTTGGCTTAAGAACAATTCAAATTATTTTCCAAAAATACAGATAATACAAATAATGGCCCAATGGTATGAGTACATTAAAACACTTGATTACAACAAAGTCATGTCAAATTAACTTAAGCCAGGTTGTTGAATAGTAAACATGTATTATAAAATAAAGACATGCTATTAACAGAGTACATGTATATAAACATACAACTACATAAATCTTTTCATGTACACATACTCAGGTATAGATATAAATACTGAACTCTATAATATACAAAATACACTCTCGCACACATATACAAATTCATAAGCATATAATCAATTTAATGCCACCTGCTATACACTGCATTTCTGAAAAATTTGAGAAAAAAAACAATAATCCACTAAAAAAATTAATTCTCATAAAAGACTTTTAGCTTCTCGATACCCCATGAAAATGCTTTTAATCAAAATTTTGTTTTAATAAAAATAAACTTATACTAATGTCATATATAGTATGTTTTGTATTGGTACAAAAAAGACCTTTTTTCAGCTGTCATGGTGATTCTCTTTTTCATATGAATTAAGTGCTAATTTTTATAATTTAAAGACCTCTTTTATATGGTAGCACATAAAAAAAAAATATTATTATAAAACTAATATTTGGATGGTCCCCACAAATATTAGGAGGGTTTTGTTCACCGTAGCAAAATTTGCTGGGATTCCGAAAGAATTGCTGATATTTGCAATTATTATGGATGAAAAAATTATTCAGATAATGTGATTTCTGAAACCCAAGAGCAACAACGGAAAAATGTACATAGTTACACATAAAAAAAAAGTAAATTCACCTTAATATTACTTCCAGGAAGTTTCCCTACACCCTGATGGTCCCACTCCAACACTTCCATAGGATTCAAATCTTCAGGCTTTTGATATCTAGGTGGTGGGAGTTTTTGCCTTTCAGGTTTTACTAATTCTATTTTAACTTCATCATCAAATTGTTTTTTCTCTGGAATTGTTTCCTTGTCTGGGCCCAATCGTCGCACTGTTACTTCCCCATCTAATACTAATCCCTCATCTCGTTCATTGCTTTTCAATGGAGGAATAGGCGAAATAGTTTTACCCACATCAGTCTTATTAAATTCTTCCTCAATTTTAATATTTTTTTCTTCTGATCTCAGTATTAAATTTGTTGAAGTCCCCTTTTCATCAGTGCTTACAACTGAAGTTCGTTCTATTGTCATATCATCAGTTATTTTGTCCGGTTTTATCTGAAACAAAAAACAAGATTATTTTATTTACATGTAATGAAACAGATTTACTTTAGTAATATAACAAGTTTTCAATAACCACTGCTTTTATGCCTTACGAACTATCTCATGATAGTTCGTCAGCAATCTTACAATGGTCGCTGTTAAAATCTTACCTTTGAAATTTCTTAGCCGCTATTACCTTTCCTTTATTCGTTTATAACGCATTAGTCTACATTATATCAAATAACCTGTCCATTCATATTTTTAATGCAATTTTTAGACTTTTTAATAAAATAAATAATAATTCTTTCCATTCTTATGTGAATCCATACTGGGTTTATAATCTTTCTCTTTACAAAATTTGAGAATATCACCAGCTGATCTTTGAGGCTTCTTCAATCGTGAATCTTTAATCCTAGCAGTGATACTCGGACATCATGTCACAGAATTTTGTATCATCATACAAAGTGTTTATCTGTGACATATTTGGTCAGTAGTCATACTAATATATTTAGGAAGTTTTTTACCTTTATATTTCAGTATATTTTATATCTCTAAATTCAATATAAAGAAATTTAATACAAACACTGCAAATTTTCTCTAAAATATTGCAATGTTTGACCAACCATACTAAATAAGCTGTCTGGTACAAACAGATGTACCTCGTATGAGAAAATAAAGAAATAAATATCCTTAAAAACAGTATAACCATTGATTATATAAACCTACAATAGACAAAACATCTAATAGGTATATTTGTGGCAGTAATTTTGTTAGTTTGTGTGGCCTGCAACCACAGCTGGTTTAAACTGCATTACATTTACATGTAACTACACTAGCGCTCCACAATGGACCACAAAAACAGCTGATATTTTGATGCGCAATATTTAACATTGGATGGGAAATCTATTTGTGTGTAAAATCAATGGTATAACCCATTATGTTGTTATTTCCATTGATGTTTTTCTACAAATTCTTTTCCAAACCCTTTTAAAAATTTAAGATCAGCAGTGACTTTCATATAATCCATAGTAAGTTGATGTATTCAGTTTCGAACAATCCTAAGGAAGAAAACATACACCAAGGAGAGAAAGACATGTCCATTGATATATATCTTTGATGAAATTTGGTTGGATATGTTGGCAGCACAACCCGAATAAAGTTGAACAAGGAGAATCACTTTTACAACAACGGACAACAGACGCTCAACACTCAACTACTTTGACCTTCAATTCTTTATTGTTTGTTGAAGAGTGTTTATTGTTGCTAAGGTTTGTAAGCCATTTGCCGGATTGTTGTTTACTGCTTGAAGAATGTTAAGTAGCTGAGTTGTAATTGTGGACTGGAAAATGTAACTTATTTAATTTGAAGGCCAGATGAAAGAACACACTCTTTTTTAACATATTGCATAAACAAAACAGATTTGAACAAGCAGTATCTATTACTAAGCAAGGAATGCACATACACCACAGGGGGTCTGCTCCAAGCTAAAACTGGGAAAGTTAACTTGTTTGGAACAGAAAGTAAAAAAAGAAGGCTTTATGTCATGAAATTACAATAGGATTTTATACAATCAGAAGAATTGAAGACAGATTTTTAAATGCTTTTTAAAATTATATAATAAACAAAGAAACTGATGGGTTAGGGAAGCACACTTCAATAAATCAGCTGTTCATGTCAAGAAACTGGACCAAAATATTTAACAACTTTTATATGTAGCACGCTGACCTGTCCCCATACTGAACTTGTTAGTCAACATATTACTTATTAAATCTGTTTATTTAGTATAGATAATAATGGGGGTCCTTTATTTAACAGGACTACTTACCATAAACAATACTAATTAATAATTATTATTTTGTAATATTATTGTTATTGTGAGTGTGTATTTTGTGAATTTCGCTAGTGAATGTCGTTTTTATCATTACTATTCACTATACTGGATATATGCTGTATTACTTGTTTATTGCACTCATAATAATCATATGTGTGTATTATATTTCATAATTAGTCTTAAATTAATTGTATTATCTTGTTATCATTATTGTTCTAATCAATTGTATATAATTATTTTTGTTTACATTTACGTTTTACAGTCATGGTGATCATTGTTTAAAGATTTTTGTAGAATAATGGATCATAGGGTTGAATGAATGAATAAATAAATAATGAAAATGTAGGATTCTGTTTACAAAATATCTGTATAGTACAATACCTTAACTAAATCGGCTTCTGAGATTGGGGTCATGATAAGTGATTCAGGGACTACAAGACCGTTGGGCGTCTTGGGAAGAACTGACTTTCCTCCATTATCTTTTGTGCTGATTGGTTGAAGAGGTGGAAGGGTTGGATAATTTCCCTCCATACTAGGCTTCATAAGCAGGGACTGTTTGTTTTCTTTAGCAGCTGCAAATACTGTTGATTAGATTAGAGAATGCTCTACATATGTATCATAACTGATACTAATGAAACTTGAAACCTAATTTAATATGCTATAGTGTCATTGCTATAAGCTACTATCAAAATTTCAAGACATCTCTACACTATTGACGTATAAATAACTAGCACAGTACCCGTCCTTCGTACAGAGTTTATGTTGATTTATATTGTGCTTATTGCGTTCAGTAATACAAAACATGTACCTACTGGCATCTGTATAATGCAAAAGTGTGTTGTGGTCACGGTACTCCTAGGAAATAAGACGGTAGGTATCACGCACATCTACTATGACGTCACATGGGCGAAATGGCAACAACAAACATAAAAATACTGTTCTAATTCCTGTAGTTTACAATGCCAGCTGATAAGTGGTAAATAAATAGCCTACTATTTAGCTGAATGCTTCCATGCGATTGGTAGATTTAGTTACCAGTATTTTATCGAATAATCAAACCAGTTGATTTCACCCATGTAACGTCACAGTCTACTGCGCAGCCTCGTCGTGATACCTACCATATTTTCTAGTTACCATAGTTGCGGTTAGGTTTGGCCCGGTATATACTTCAGAACTATGTAAGTTGTTTATTTATTCCAACAGCTGATTAATGAAACTGTTATAAACAATTATTTGTCAAATTGGTATTGCCATAGTGATTGCATTGATACTTCTTAGAACCTCTGGGGTGGTTGCTTGATGAAAATTACAAATAAAGATAGGCCTATGTGTTAAATTTCAGATGAATGGATCCAGTAATTTTTGCGTAATTGAGTACACATAAACTTATTCAGTTATTTTACTATTATATAAAAATCTAATGGTGTATGTGTGTGATGGTACCTATTATAAATATTACGATAGACCTTCCATATACAACAGACACCACCGTGGATTAACTAACGGCGATTTTACCTTGTCTAAAGTTTAGTTCTATGTGCAGCATATACACAACACTAGCATCAGTGTTTGTGTATTTAGCTATTATACCCAAAACAGTTTACTTAAATTTAAATGTAGTGGCACTTCATATCAATGTGGAGCTATTTATATGTAATTTTATTGAAACTTCCTACAAATTTAAAATGGATACTATCTATTCATAGATGGCAGCTGATCTTTTCTGTTGCATAAAATTATATTTTCTTAACAGTTTGGAATAAAAAAAGTCACGAGATAAACTTTTTAGTGTATTTTATTCCTAAGAGTAAGCAAGTCATTAGGTTTTTAAAATTTCACATCCTCATATGATGTACAGAAAAATTTCAAAGAATGACAAATTATAGTGTGTCAAACATTTTAATTTCCGAGACTGCCAGTGGATGCACGCTGACCTGCACTGTATTAGTACACTTTTACTGTTTCTCACCAAGATGAATGGATTTTTACCGTCTATAATTGTCTTTGGATGAGATGAGACAGTTTGTCATATATGGAAATTCTAATATTAACAACTTAACTCATATAATGTTGCATTACAGTTACAGGAATTGAGCAGGGATACAGAATATGTTTGATCACCCAACATTTCCCCACAGCAATATTTTTTATAGGTATAAAAGTGTCCCTTGTGCTCACATACTTTTTAATACAATTATATTTTTTGTTAATTATAATCCGGCACTTCACTAATTATTAAGAATAAATATTACTTGATACTGTATATTGATGTAAGTAATAAAGAAAAATGCTAGTTTAAAGTAAAATTATTATAACAAATTTCTTTATTTATACAGTTTAAAGTAAATATATAGAAGTAGGCATTGTAAACTTTTAATATTCAATAAATAAGTCAAGAAACAAAAATCTATATTTATAAAAGAAGAAGTGAAACATTTCAAATCAATGCAGAGCCTTAAACACAGAAGGTAAGATTTTGAAATTTTGACAGTACCTTCATTTTAGGGTTTAGGTGCGTGCTAAGTAAGGATTTTGTGTAATTTTAATGTTGAGAAGCAAATATCATGATTTTCTGTAAAAAGTTTATACCTCTCCATAAGAAATACATAGAGGACAATCTAAAAATCGATGTACAGCATAAGCCGTAAAACATAGCTACTTTAAATTTTAACAGTACCTTCGTTTTATGGTCTTAGTGTGTGCTAAGAAAGGAGTTTTCGAAATTCCATTCCTGGAGGGTAGAAACAGCCCTCAAACGTTCAAGGAGGCCAATCTAAAAATCAATGTACAGCGTAAACTGTAAAAGATAGCTACTTGACATTTTTACAGTACCTTCATTTTATGGTCTTGGTGCGTGCTAAGAAAGAATTTTTTAAAATTCCATTTCTGAGGAGTAGAAACAGCCCCCCAAACATTCCTTTTTTCCCATAAGAATAACATTTATTTAAAACAGCTGATACAAAAAACATAAACATGATACAAGTGTGTTACATATGTGATTAACTATTGTATTATTTTTGAAATGACAAATTAGTTTAATTTAAGTTGTTTTTAGTTGTACGTAAATAATTCTTTCTGAAGTTTGTATAGTTGAAGTTAAAGTGTACATATTAATTCCCAGGAAGAGAGGTTTCATCATTTTAATTTTTTATTTGATTCAGATTCTTTTTTTCTTACCTTTCTTTCAAGACATAGTTGAAGCTATGAATGTAGTCATAGATGGTGAGGATGTTCCTCACCATGTGTTCTTGGGGATGATGCATGCTTATTTTACTCCCTGTCTTATACTGTACATGGTTTAGCATCTCGAGCATCTGAGATACGGGTAGCTATCGTAAATCACGTGTCCAACAACTAACAGAGTTACAAACAGTTCACTATGAACCAGGTAAGCCAAAAATACTCCAATAAGCTACAATAGATATCCGAAAAGTTCTAATATAACAGTAAATTGTTGTATTGAAAATTTATAATTTGAAATAAAAAGTAAGAATATTAGTTTAATTCATATGTTTTTATGAATCAATGTGAACATTTTATTTTGGTGTTGTTTTTCTGAACACTTCTGTTTTTCTATAACAGCTGTTTGAAATTATTTACTTAAATTTAATATCTGCTCTATGCTTTTATGTTTTGTTATTATGTGTTGATTTAAAGAATATTATTAACATATGTTAATTATTAGATAGTTTATTGTTGTAGGAAAATAATTGTACAGTATATTTAATTTGTGTTCCAGTAAAAGTTTATAAGAACCTAAAACGTTTAGTTTAATTATTTCCACTGAACTAATTAATCTCTTGTAAAAATCTATAATGAGTAGAAAAGTGTAATTGTACTTTACACATATCTTCTACTTCTTAAACAACTTTATAGCCTAAGTTTATAAACTAAAATGCTTTTATGTTTCAAAATACTTATGATTTGATTAAGAAAATTATAAATTTCATAACTTTTGAATACAATTTGAAAATGTGCGGATGAAGCCGCAACGGGGGTGCTAATTAAAAAAAAAAAAAAAAAAAAGTAACCTGGATTATATATTTTTACTCAATTCAGAACTTAAACCTATAAAATCAAGATTTCCATTTCAATCCCTTAAAAATATAGGCCTACAAGTTAAATATGGAAGGTAACAAATTGTTAATAATTAAATGGAAGTTAAGAAATATAAGCCTTTTTCACGATAAATAAAATAATTTAAGTTATAAAATACAACTATGTAAAAGCTGCTTAAAAACAACACTCATATTAAAAAATTAAGTATTTTTTATGTTAGTTAATTTTAGGCTCATATTGTTAGGCTCAACATGTTACCTACTAAATTTTGTTTACTACAATTAATTACAGTAGTAACAACTTGTAATTACAATAAATTATTTTTACAATGTTTTCTGTTATAACAGTATTCTGAAATCCTATTTCAATATAACAAATATGTAAAATTATAAACAAATGAAATCTTAGGAGAATGTATATTCACATTTTATTTGTTTACAAGACAAAAGGAGGCAGACATGTAAAGAAGCTTTCTTATCACTCCCTCTCCCCTTTCCTATATCTTGCCAGTCTGCTACAACTGCAATAATTGTTAGTAAACATGCTTCTATTATCAGCAAGACATTGTGTCAGATAGTCTGCAAGTTACCTGTTTTCTGCTGGTGCACAAAAAAGGGGTAGATAGTAGTTATTTCTGATGTAGGCCTAATTTTATTTTAATTAGGTTTTTTACTTTTTTTAATTTTTGTATATAGCGTTTTGTATATATTTGTATTATTTAAGTTTCTTGTTTTCTTTCAAATTTCCCCCAGCAATGCTCGCGTATCAAACATATTCTGCACCCATAGAAATAAGAATATGCTCATACTTTTTGTTAAATTAGTAAGAGAAGGCAAGGCATTAGGTCCAAATATGCTGTATGTATGAGGATGGAAAAGGGTTTTTACGCTTTTGGGGCATGAAAAAAGCCTACTTTATCATTAACACATTAGTAAGGTATAAAAGATTTAGTATGTTTATTTTTTGTTTGTAAAATCACCTTTCATCTATAAACAATGTATAGTATCAATAAAAAAATCAACAAACTTACTAAAAACGATGTATTTACCAAACAAGGCAACAATATTAAATAAATGTTCAATACCACTGGAACCTTCTGAGTTGAGAAGAAAGACTAAGTTAACATTGAGTCAACTGTCACTCAGTTGGAGGAGAGGGGATTTCAAGCAATAGAATTTAAAAACAACGTTTTGTTTGTATATATTTCAAGTTATCTTTCCTGATAACTTTATAGATTTCTTATCATTTCCATTGTTTTGAATGTTGGCCAAGTATCTTTTAATCTAACATAATTATGACAGTGACTTTGTTTGTATTCAGTTTCTAAATATGTAATTGTCACATATTTGAGGCCATGGAACAGGACTAGATATTCATTTCAACCTTTTTTTTTTTTTTTTTTTTTTTTTATTTGAATCAACTGTATCCAGTGTTTATAAAATTTGTGAACCTTTGATTAACAGAAATAAAGATCTTTAACGCCACTAAAAAATTAATTGGCTGAATAAGCATAATTATTTTGAATTTGTACACAACAAATCTTAATGATGGAATCAGGTCAGAAAAAAAATTATATGGTTTAATTGAAGAGATACAAAATTAGCAAACTTAATAAAAAGGGATAATAGTAAAAGCACCAAAAATAACATTAAGTCAAATAGGAACACAAATTGTTCATTTAAAGAAGAGCGGAAAGAGAAAACAATTTAAATAACACAGCCTTGTGCAGCAGTATTCATTCAGTATCATATCTCACTTGCATTTTTTACAGGTTTCAAAACGTATCAGCTCCGAGAAAATAATTTGTTCCTGATTTGCTACAGTTCCTTGAACTTGCAGTAGCCAGGAACGTAACTAAGAAGGAAGGGGAGTTGAAGGAGTATGGATCGTCTTCTGATGCTAAGCTTTAAAAATGGTTATTGGCCAATTAGGCCTACTTAAGACTTCTCACGAAAATAAATATTTGCCGTTTGTATGGTAATCAAATTACTTTACTGATATAAGAAATTGGATTTGATCAATATCTTTGATGTATGTTGATAAAAGACCAGCTTTATTCGTAATAACTTTAATCATAATACATAGAGAGACCAATTCGTATGGTACTTCTATCTACGCTTGATGCGCAAGTCTTGTAGGTTTGTCTCTATCTCACATATTAATATTAGAGGTATTGTAACTATACAACCAAATGTACTAACACCTCCAATAATAATGAGTTACTAGGAAATACTCCTGCACACGCTGCGCGTACCAACCCCGTCACTTGCTGAGCTCGTTACACATCGGCCTGTGACTTTTGACTACAAATAAAAGTAGGTTAACTTTATAACATAAAACCGCAATATTAAATTTATTTACAGTACCTCCCTCACATTACTTTAGTTGTTAACGGTTTATTAAGTGTATAAACATCCAATGATATTACTTAACCTATTTTATTTCATTTGTTTTTTTTTAACAGCTGAATATTAATTAAATAAATAAAATAACTGCATTAGATTACCAATGAAACCTTCAAGTCCAGTAGAGCGGAGCCCTACAATCAAATGTGAATAAAACCATGCTCACAACCTTCCCTAGTTTAACAATATGAAAGATCTAATCTCCTTAGTGTTACAAACCTCATTGTATACATTCTAACAGCTGTTAAAACTTAATTTGAACTGCTGTTTCTTTTCAGTTCATTAAAATCTCTCTTCATGTTATTCTTATGGTCGAAAAACGTACTTTGAGGGTTTCCCATACCCTGCAGAGTGAAAATATTGAAGAATTAAGACTTTATTACACAACTATATGTACAGAGGCTAATTTTTTGAAACCTCAAAAGTTTAAGAAATAAGGGAGGAGTCGTATTGACAAAAAACACTTCACATATTATAAATATGGACTTATATTTCTACTAAAATATTAGGTTCTTAGACAGAGACACTAATAATAAGACATGTGGTATAAATCATCAGCTGTTGACAGCCAAGACATTAGCCCTAGGTCCATTAGGGCTGAGGTTACTTAGCAATAGGGAGGAGTCACAGGTTCAAAGGGTTACACAAATAAACCCATGTTAGCAGGAAATAACCTACACAAGTGATCTAATTATTAAATAGACTTTCCATTAACAAGGTGTAGGATAAGACATATATTAAATATATCAATATATTTAATTTTTTGATAGTTAGTAAAAAAAACTTAGTTTTATAGTTTTAAAACTGTCTTAATTTAATATGTTGTAAAACTACAATAATGAGACAAATAACAATTATTCTTACTTATTGATTTGGAATCCAGACTCTTTTTTCCATTAGAGTAGGTGACAACTGGAGTAGCTACAACTGGCTGTATAGCAGAGGTCTTGTTAACTCCAACAGCAGACACTGGTACAATGATACTTGTGGTCTTTTGGTTGTTGGCATTGGTTGTGGGATTGCTACAAGAACCATTGCTGTTCTGAGGCATCAGTAGACTGGTCATATGAGTCGGTCCTACACTGCTTGAGTGGCTGAAAAGTGACAAATAAATTGTTTTACAAAGTAATAAAACATGTTATGAACCTTAGTAGTATGAAAACAACTGTAACTGACAAATAAAATGTATGAAATACAATTTTATTATTCACTAACAAAAAGATGTAGTTTGTTTTTCATACATTTACTGCAGATGGCTTAAAGCCGATGTATCATTGTACAATACATTAGGTGGCATGAAGTGCCGGCAATCCATTTCTTTGGTTTAACGTAGTTAAATTGTCTACGTTAGTCTAATGTTATTTTGTCACAGGTAGCCCCTATTTTGCTGCTTAAACTTACAAACCAAACCCACATAAATCCTCAACATCTTACGTAAACTCAGACACTGAACCAATAAATCTTAATTTTTACATACTTTATGAAACATTTGTTTAGTATTTATATAGTATCATAAAATAGTTAGCCTATTTGTTTTCTTATTCTATGTCAAAAGTCTTTACCAACTAACTAATTCTAACTACTTCATCAATTAGTTTTGTTGTAGTTACAAGTACCAATAAAATACGATGTAATTCGAAAGTGTTGATAATTTTGCCAAATTGAATTAACTATTACTAACTATTTTAGGTTAGGTTAAAGGGCACTAGGCCAGGAATTAGTATATTGGAGAGATAGAACATCAGCAAACTTACCTTAGAATACAAGTTCACTAACACCAGATTAGTAGTAGCAAACACATCAGAATCACGGTTCTTTTGTATATGTTACTACTACTCTGCTGTTAGTGAGTTTGTCTTCTATTCTTGTGAGTTGTCTCTAAGTATTACTAACTATAAAACTAAAGGGTTACGGGCTCAGAGATCAATTAATGAAATGTCGCTCTGTAAAAAGTTTACAGGTTAGAATTTCGGCATGGAATCGGCAGCATTACAGTTACCACAGTTCACAGCAAAACTTTCTCAA
Organism: Stictocephala bisonia; assembly: GCA_035578905.1. Taxonomy (NCBI): domain Eukaryota; kingdom Metazoa; phylum Arthropoda; class Insecta; order Hemiptera; family Membracidae; genus Stictocephala; species Stictocephala bisonia. Next base: position 173,849 of record JAQJVL010001007.1, on the reverse strand, counting down.
ATTGGAAATTTCAAGTTGAAGCTATTTTAGAAGAGAAAGGAATGAAATGTGTAACAGTAGTTGAAAATGGGAAAAACTTGGAAGAAAAAGAAAAGAAGGATGATGCCAACATAATTATACATTGTCTTACTGACAAACATTTGGAGTACATAATGGACTATAAACCAGCCGAAGGAAATGTTAAAGGTCTGAAAATTTTTTTGAAAGGAAAAGTAACTCGCTCCAAACTGTTCATAAGAAGAAATTTAATCTCTTTAAAATGCAGCTTAAATGATTTCCAGGAGCAGTTTGTGAATTTTGATTGCTTAATTAGAGCACTAGATGGCACAGGATATACACTAGATAAAAGTGATAAGGTATGTCACTTACTACTATGCCAATAAGATATGATAGAAACAATGACAACCAACATAACCATAGAATTTGTTATTTAGTTGGGTTCTGAACTTCAATTGAAACATAGTAGTAATGTGGAGATTAGTATTTGAAAAATGCTTTTTTAATGTAAGTAATTTTCAAAAACAATGATATAAGTCTGGTAAAGCAAATCACTTCTAAGCTGATTGCCCGAAATTAAGAATAAGCCTAGATCTAATTCCACAAGTTATCACAGAGGTTATCATGCAAGTAACTTTCAAGGAAGAAAAAGGGTAGCCGAGGAAACTTTTATTTATTTATTACATCATCCGTGACGCCCTTACATGCAAAACTTTGCCTGGGCAGAAGACTTGTCAACATACATTTTGTGATTTAAAACAAGAAATGAAATTAACCTTAGCTTATCCTAAAGAAATTAATCCTATAGAACGGTTTTGCATTAAAAATTCTATGACCAGTCCTTTGAATCTTTTGAAAGAGGGTTCATTTTAATGTGGCTTGGGCATTTGTTGTAAATTTTCATGCACGTGTAGGTGGATTTTTCTAAAAATTTTGTTCTATGAATTGGATATTGCAATACTGAAGACTTTCTTATGGAGTATGAATGATTATGGTTACTGTCAAACAATTTTTGAGAGTTAGATTTAACAAATAAAAGGCACTGAAAAATGAAAAGGATGGAAGTGGAAGAATATGAAGCTTTTTAAAAAGCTCCCTACAGGGTTCCCTAGCTCCCATACCTGACAGCGATCTGATTACTCTTTTTTGCATTCTGAAAACTCTGAGCGACTCAGTGGAGTTACTCTAAAAAATGAGACCATAGGATAAAAGGAACCAAAAGTGAGCAAAATAAACTTGCCTTAGGACTTTGCAAAACTGACAGATTGAGACAGAGATAACAGAGTATAGAAAGCTTTAGTTTGGGAGACATGCTGGCGCCATGAAAGAGTCGAGTCAATATCTATACCCATTTGGTTGAAATGGCAGATAAGATGAGTTTGATTGCAGAGTTTTTGTGTTATTTAATGAAAAGTAATAAACTGTGTTTTTGTGGGGTTTAGTTTTAAGCCATTTACAATGCACCATTAATTCATCCTATCCAAAGCTCCAACCAAAGACTTTGACAATTCGTGTTTGTTTGAGTTTGAGGCAACAATAGAGGTATCATCAGCATACATCAATACTTGTATATTAGATTTTAGGCCTATTTGAGGAAGGTCATTACAATATACAAGAAAAAGAAGAGGTCCCAGTATTGAGCTCTGAGGGACTCCTGAGGATACTTTACGATAGTTACTCTGGACCTGAGCATTCAAAACAACTTTTTGTTCTCTACCCAACAGGAAGTATTGAACCCATTTGAGAGCAGTGCCTGCCATTCCATAGCGCCTAAGTTTCTCAAGTAGGATCTCTAAATTAACTGAGTCGAATGCCTTGGATAGGTGGCAGAAAGCACCAACGGCAAACTATGAACCATCCACGGCACTCGCCACCCGATCCACAAAATCAAAAATAGCATGTGCTGTACTTCTACCTTTGCAGAAGCCAAATTGGAAAGGAGACCAATAAGTTGTTATTCTCAAAAACGTCATTCACCAGAAATGGGAGACCTGGAAAAGGTAGTTAATCGAACACAGCCTTTCAACAATGCGTTCTTTGATAGCGCTTTTATGAAAAACTATAGGCATAGGAGATGGACACCAACTTACACGTGGAAACAATAAAATCAAATGACTAACATACCTATGACGTAAGAACAAAAATTGGACCAACTTAAAAGTTTAATATTAAAAAATAATTAAATTACTTCACAAAATTAGTTACATTTTACACACAAAATGGCTATTATAAAAAACTATTGTAGATAGGAACCAAATTTAAATGAAAATTTCTCATGCTTTATAAAAATTATACCTTCATAATACAATTTCACTTAGCCAGATGAATAACAACTAAATACAAAGATGAATACAACTCGTAAAAGATTCTGGTTGATTCATTAATTATTTTAGTTATTCACAAAACTTGTTTATGCTGGCCAATCTTATGTGACCAATAAATAAAAAAAAGTCAGCACTGCTCGAAAACTTCATGCCACGGTTTTTAATTGGATAAAGAATAAGGGTTTCTTACAAACAAATAAATAAATTATTGTTTACAACCACAATGTAATAACTCAATATTATTGTAATCCTTGTTTCTTCTTGTATAAAAACTATATGCAATAAGTGTACCTTAAAAATAGTTTTATTGGTCAAATGAAACCATTGGAACGAAACTATAATCTGAACGACCATTTCACCCATATTATTCTTATGGTAAGATTTTTATTTTCCTACCTACATAAAATTTTTTTACTTTTTATGGGGCCTACATGGTCATATATGTCTGCAGTCCAAATTTCAAAATGTTATGACACTGTTGTAAATAATAAAGTGGGTAAACATTTATGTCAGCGAGTCATCCCAATCCAGCTTTATATTAGAATTTTCCCCTCCAGATAACATATTATACTTTTATATTTACTAAAACTAGAAATTATATTAAATATTTTGGCTACCTTGGATTTTTAAATTAGTATTATATTGTTTACTAGGTAACCCAGCACCTTTTTTGTTTTCCAGAAAGCATTATTCAAGAAATCAAAATGATATGACAAACATTATTTCTTTCTCGAAAACAATTATTTTATTACTCTCACATATTCTATTTGATGGTGAGTAAATTGATTCCAAATATAAGTTGTTTTATATAATTTTACTAATTTTTATGAATTTTGAAAAAGTGTCTTTAACTGTGCGAAAAATAACTCAGCAGTTTGGGAAAATCTAATGCCCGGTTTGAGGGTTACTCATGTACCAATAAACCCCAAAAGGTTTTTCTCAAAAACATTTTAGGACACTTTGAGTTAATAAGAATATTTCAGCCAAACTGAAAAATAACTAAATTTTTTTAGCAGTGAACATGTTAACCCTAATTCCATGTTTCTGGGTAGGATTTGAGTCTTGCATATCTGATCGTGAATAATTAGTTACATATCGAATATCTTCAAGTATGCAAAAATTAGGTAACCTGTCTAGAAACATATACATAGAGTTGAAGAAGCAATTAATAAAGTATATTGCAAGGTATATTGCAAAGGCAGGATTCAAATTTTTATTTTTATTAATAATGAAGCTTATTAGTATTAATAATTTTAAAACACAAAATGATTTTTAATATTATTTTACTAAAATAATTTGAAATTCTGATTTACCTTCTTCGATTATACCTGTCAGAACATTGTTAAAACATTTAGTGAATTCTGAATCATTTAAATACTGTAGTAGTGATACAGTAATTAACACAGCAATGTTGTTTACATACAAACTATATCCTGGTCAGCTGGTTACAGTTGATTCAAAATAGAATTGCAAATAACTGCATTAAATTATTTTTGTTAAATGTTTTAACTGTAATGGGTTATTTGGGGTGTTGAATAAGTTTTTTTTAATCATAAAAAATAAATCTACAAAATATTTTATTACATGTTGTACATTGATTTTATAGTAATACCTAGGTAATATATTAGTAAGCAAAACAATAATGAGTACCTTTTTTATTGAAGGAAATATAATGTTGCAATGATAATATTTAAAAAATGAGTTGTGAAAAAGAGGAAATTATGCTATTTCAAATATAATTGGACTTTGAATAATGTGTTTTAAGATAGCCAAAATAGGTGTAGTTTGTGAAAATATATTGCTACTTTGTTTGGGGTATTTATACTAAAAATAAAAATATAAGAATATTTTGAATGATAAGTCACAAACGACCATCATTACTGAGTGATGGCAAATGTTTTTTATAAAAATTATAGTTATAAAATTATCAATATTTTGTGAGTGAAGTTTTGATTAAAAAAAAATGAGAGACTTGTATTATAGTGATTTTGATCAATCGAAGTTTGATAGAGCAATCTGAAGATAGTTAAGCAGTATAAATGCCTATAAAGAATGTTGTTTATGGTTTAATTTCTTCCACATCGAACATTTAAGAAGAAATGAATATCAAGTTCAATTCTGCATATACCTGACAATGTTCCTTTTCAACTTAATGTGCCTAAATATCCAACAAAATTTAAAACATATCTAGTTTCTAAGAAAATAACAATTATGAATTTTTGTATAGACTGAAATATAAGTAAAATATGAGAAATATTTTTTAATAAAACTGTTCCGAAAGTCTAACATTTTATTTGGATTGACCTACAATAAACATCACATAGTTGTACCTTGGTTCACCTTGCTGACTACTTTAAAAAACAAAAATTAAGCTATCAGAAGTGCACTTACATAAAAGACAACAATTCTATCTATATAATAAATAGCGCAGATTCGATTGTATTGATCAAAATAAACAATTATTAAATATTCTTTAGTTAAAAAATGAAGAAAAGAACCAAGGTACAAAACTTTTGCCTACATACAGTTTTCATCACTACAGAACATATTATATTATTTTCGGACAATGTTTATTACAGGATTATTTTTTGGGATGTATATGTTGGTTACAACGGAATGCCAAATAATGAAGTTCTACTGTATTTTAATGAGAGGCCGATCTCTTAAACCTTACTCTACCCTTACTTACCTTACTCTACAGACTATTGATCTGTGTAGGGAACTTAATACTACGTTTTCAAAAATTGTTGCTAATACAAGGAAGGTCTCTAAGCTACTATTCTGCTTTCCGTAACTTTAAATGATATATATATATAAAATAAAATTTACCAACCTGTTATTATTGGAGATAAGGAGACTTCCAACAGGGGCTGTTGTAGAATGAGGCACACTTGCTGAAGTTGAGGTTATGATAAGATTTGTGAGTTGTGATGGGCAACTGGTAGATTGAGGCATTATGATACTGTGAGACTGGCCCCCTGTAGGCTGTGACACAGGCACTATAATGCCGCCATTAGGCTGAGGAATAAAGATGCTGTGTGACTGACTGTTGTTGGACTGTGGCACGAGAATACTGTGTGTTTGAGCGGATGTGGATGGTGGCATAATAATATCATGGGAGCCCCCACTAGTGGGTAAAATCAAACCCATAGATGTTGGGGGCTGTTTGTTGGTATTGGCATTTGGAGCTAGGAGCAAACTTGTTACCTGTGAATTTGCTGGGGTTGACGACGAGGATAGAATTCCAACAACATTCTTTCCTGAAGGATTATTTGTCTGACGAATAATATTAGGAACATTTGTAGGCTTATTGCTTACGTTTTGTTGGGGTAAAATAATGTTTGGAATGGGAACTTTCTTATGAGGAGCTATATTAGGGTATTTTGGATTTGTTGGAAGAAGAAGACTTGCCATAGCTGGTTTATTATTGTTTGTGGCTGTTGTTGAATTATTAGGTACCAGCATGCCTGTTATGGTTCCTTTATTGGACACTGTGCCAATCTGAGGAAGTATCAAACTCGTTATGGGTGGTTTATTTCCAGGATTTGTGTTTTGGTTATTGGGTAAAATTAAGTTCACTTGGTTTGATTTGTTGTTTGCATTTGAGTTTACTGATGTAACAAATACTTTTTTTTGTGTATCTTTAATTGGTTTAGCTTGTTGGTGGTACACTTGCCTTACAGGAACATAAGAATATGCACTTGGATTTGGAGATGAATGAATAATTTGTGGACTTCCACCACCAGCAAGCTGAATCTGAAACAAGTTGAAAACGTTTGATTTACTTTTTAAAAATCAACTGGAATACAGACAAAGTTTCTATATCAAGCATTTCTGTCACTAACCCTTGTCTTGATTTCAACCAACTTTTTTGTCTTGGAATGCTGTGCACTGACACACAACAATGATTTGTAAAAGTAGTATTGCTTACTCCTACTCATAACTAATTTAAACTAACATGTTCTTTGGAGAAATGTTGCTTCTTGTTTGGGAGCATTTTTGACCACCAAAAATAAATCTTGACAATAATTTTGGATCATTTTGGGTTCAGCCTTTCAAGTGAGTGTATACATATACTGTTTAGTAAATATTTGAGATACAATTTTGATATGATTTTACTCACTGAAATTTGAAAAAAAAAAAAAAAACATAGTATTAACCCTTATAGAGATGGGCCATTTTTGCATTTCCTATGCGAAAAGTGCCAGGCCAATTTTGGCAAAAATGTAAGGTTCCACGTAAAAATTTATAGAATCCATGTTTTTAGTCATATTTATATAAATTCTTTTTTAACACTACATGACATGCCTGGCGGGGATTCCCCGCTTTCGTCGTTTTTTGTTTACTTTGTAGAAATGCGTACTGGGAGGAGGTTGTGTCTCAAGGACATCTTCCCTCCACTTCCCCTGCTTACGTTTTCGGCACTGCCAGTCGACCTTGAGCATCGGGAGCTTATACACGTACATTCATCTCTTCTCTTGTGGGGATTCCCCGCCTTCGCGTGTTGTGGTGTAACTTGTTAGTGATTGTAAATATTTTCTTACCAAGTGCAGCTATTGTCCTCTACAGAAGAATCGGAAAACAAAGACAGTATGTAATACTTGTCACAAACATATCTGCCGTGAACACACTAAAGAAGTTTGCAACAAAATCCATGAAAATGACCAATCAGGTGAAGAAGAGGACTAATTAATTCCAACATAAATACAATGTTTTGTTATTTTATAATCAACAGCTATTATATTTATGTATGTGTAAATAAAGTGAGAATTACAACAAATTGTTTAGTTTATTATTGTGACCACAATATTGGTTGTTTTCCATTAGTGAGGGAATTCCCGCCTACGCGTGTTATGGCGTTACAAACCAAAACACTAAATAACAAGGTAAGTTGTGTTCATATTTTTGTCGTTAAAATCTAATTAAATCGAAGTAACATATTTGTAAATATTTAATATATAGTGCAATGCAAAATAAAATATGTTTAACTGGGCAATATTCCTAATCTGATATAAATAATAGCAAAAAAACTAATGGTGAGGGAATCCCCGCCACGCGTGTTATCACGGGATTATTTCCACGCGTGTCACGTAGTGTTAAATGAAAGAGCAATAAGTGGTCTATAGAGCTATGTATATATATTTAACCTTTCTTTGTAATAAATTTAATTTTTTTCTAAAAACCTTGAGAAAAAATTTTTTTAAAATTTTTTTCAAGTTTGAAGGTCCGTATGTTAGTTATAATTTTATTTTAGAATATTGTCCTGAACGGCATTTTATAGAGCATTTAAAACTGAACTAATACATATAATTTCATTTACTATACTTCTAAAATTATCGCTTACTCAACCGATCAGAATATCAGCAGCACGTGCACTGACATAACCTAAACTAATAGTTACGTGTCTGTCACGGAACAGTTACGTCATCTAGACACAGTCCAAGAGCGAAACTGCGTGCAGCGGTCATTGGCAAAGCGTCTGGTATTATTCTGGCGGCCATTTAATAAAACATAACGATGCACTATAACAAATACAGCGCGTCTCTCACAGCGACGCTGGCATTTCTCGCACTAGTAAGGGGCGTCGCTGACAGCGATTCCCGGCACTATAAGGGTTAAAGCATAAACTTATGAATATTTTCATCCATTTTTAAAGCCAAACGATATATATAACAAGGATGTAATTAACTGACACTCAACCTTTTTTTTGAAACAAAATATAACCATCAGGACTTTATAATTAAGGGATAATTAATTAAAAAAAAATAGGAGTTTGAAAATTAAAACTGATTTTCCAAGTCATAAAAATCCTTTATTTAAATGGACAATTATTAGAATAGGTTTATTAATAAATAGCATGATAAGAATATATAAGTAATTTGATAGCAATGAAAGAATTTCTCGAAAATGTTTATTGATGCTGGATTTAACCTCCGCTCAATTTTACTGAATTTTTGAGAATTGCCAAGCAAGAGAAATGCGTACTATGAAGCTCTAACTAGTGAAACACTATTCTGGTCTTTTTTGGGTACTCCCTTATCATTTAGATTCTTTAAAATTAAAATGTTGAAATATGATACCTTTTCATTAATGCTCATAAAGTGCTATCAAAAGGAACAAGCAGTTTTAAGTAAAAATTACAAATTTCATTTCAAAAAAGCTGTTCCCCAGTTAATTTACAAAAAACTAGTTTTCAGTCTGGTAATCTAATTATAATATCAAGGATCCAGATATAAAAGAACATTAGCTTGTTTTTATAAATTAAGAAGAACACAAGCAACAAGGTTAGTTATATATAAAAATTACTTTGTTCCTCAAAATACGAATTTCTTATCAGATGTGTGCCAGAAGGAGATTATTTGTTTTCTAATAAATCACAATGTGATATATATCTTTGAGAATGATTTAAATCTGTTCATTCACTCAAAACTAAGAAGCACATAACTATACTCCTAGGACAATTAAATTTAAGTTTATACAACTGTCCATATTTAACAAATCACATAAAAGATGAAGTAATATGTACTTAATAATAAAAAATAGATTAACAGCAAAAGTCGCAGACTATGTCGTCTGTCTCGACTAACAAAACTGAATCAATGGATACATAATTAAATTAATCATTGTGTCCTTGGGGGAGAAGCTAGTATGAACATTTCTATGAATCCAAATGATCTATTTAAGTTCAACTAACCTGTGGCATAGCTGATAATATTGTTGGGCCTGAGGTCACAGGTACTCCTGGGTTAGGTGATGGGGCTGCTGGAGTAGGAGGCTTTAAATTAGACTGCCCAACATACAAGAGAGGCATGATACGTTGGACTTGATTAGTACAAGTGGATGAGTTTTGTGTGGTTGAAGACGTATTTACAGGTACACTTTCTTGGATGTTCATCATTCCTAACACAAATAAAAACATTGGTAATCAAATATAATTTTGCATTGTTTCAGTATTTAAGAGTATATTGACTAGATGTAAAAACCATAAACAATAACCCTAGCAAGCAATTATTTCAATATAACTCTTATCATTCTTCTTTAACTGGAGAAATACCTAAAATTTACAACAATATATAGTAAACAAAAAAAATTTGTACCATAAAATATACTTATTACATTTTAATCAGCAGCTCTTTATTGCACTTGTGCTGATTTGAAGAGGATATTAACCCTTCAGAGTGGTTTGGCATAGTATTACACTGTGGCTTTTATTGAAAAAATGCCAAGATACCTTCAATGATGAATCAGACTAGAGTGGACTAAGACGTACTTTTATATAAGTACGCCAGGTACTTTTATCCATGCAACTTAATAGTGGCACTGGCCAGTTAACAATACTTCTAGCTGATGATTTTGTCAATGGAACAATAACATAAAAATATTATTGTTTTGAACATACTTTTCTTTTACAGTTAACACATAAAAACACTCAACAAATGCCTAGGGTGAGAGTTGACCGCACAATTTATGTTTGGGTCGGAGGGCTATGAGTGCTTAACATGTGTGCAAGGTGGGTGGGTGGCTTTGAAAATATTAGTTCACAATACAACATAAGACTGTGTAATAGGGTTGTAGAGCCTGTAAGCCTGTCAGTCTTTTGCGTAAATAACCTTTAAAGAATGTTCTGATTTGCTTTGGCACATGTTTTACTAGCGAAGACATATAATGTTACACTAAATAATATAAGGTGCTAAAGTTAGGGTTTTCTGTCCAAAGCTCTTCAGGTACACTGCCTTCTAGTCCTCAGCAGATAGATCTGGTGATCAAATTAGCTGCTGTATTCAGAGCTTCTCCAAGAGCTTCTTGTTTAGTTTAGTCAAACAACAAGCAGTAGGGATTCTCAACAAACATTCAGTTCATTGTTTTAACTTTACCAATTCATTCTAGAGTTCAAGGCACCATAGTTTCAAGTGAATCAACAATTTTTCAAGATAGAATTATGAAATTGATAATAATGTTATCCAGCATTATCTGTATAGAGTACTTTTATCCTCTTTCCAGGTTGATTCTCCACAAAATGTTTAAGCAGCAACAATATTCCAACTATCTTCCTTTTAAGGTTTAATTAAAAACACAAAAACTTCCTTTTATTACAGTAAACCAGGTAAAACAGTAAAGATTAAATAGAAAGGTAAAATATTCACTTGAGATTGGTCTTATTTTATTAAGGGATGTATGGTTCCTTGAAATATACCACTTTACCCACCCAGGTGGGGGGCAACTCAAAGGAGGGTAAAAGAAAAAACGTACAACGTTGGTTAATTAACTCATTTTAAGAAGAAAATGTAATCTACAACTTTTAATGAAAATGCACTGCTGCAGAGTTATAGAGCTTTGAAAATTGAAATGTTCACCCAAAAATTTCATATTTGATTTTTTTTAACAGCTCAAAGTGTTTAGTTTATGTACAAATGCATAAGATCATAATTTGAAGCTTTTAAAATTACCTTTCAGGTTCTTTTTTATGATTACCCAAAGACAAGATATAGCATTTTAAAGGTAGCACTTTTGTCTATAAATAAAAATAATAGGCTATTTCCACGTATATATCTCGAAGATGGTCATTTATTGAAAAAATAAAATTATGAAACGTTCACTTAAGAGCAATAAGTGTCTTATAACACAACATTTATAAAAAATATGGCCAAATAATTATATTTTGGCTGATACACTGTTGCCAATTGGACTGTGGCTTAAAAAAAAAAAAAATCCAACAGCAAAAAGTTTTAATATACCAGGGGAAAAACCTGCACGCTTTGCGTGCCAACCCCATTACTCGCTGCGCTCGTGACACTTCAGCCTTCAGCATGTGGCTTTAGTTAAATATTATTGGTTAAACTGTATTAAGTAAAATCATCCAAGTGTAAAGTAAATCAGTCTAGTGAACCCTTTGATGCTAATAAAATTGTTAAAACAAATATTAAATCAATAAGTTGGCAGTTAAAAAGATGTTAATCTTGATAATTAAATAACTGTCAACAGGCATATCGTGTCTGTTTTGATGTATACATGTTTATTATAAAACCCCTTTTTGTAATGGTATTGAAACGTGTTTCAATTCCTCTGCACCTGTTTGAGTAAGTGGATGGCTCAATACTACTGTACGTGTATGGGTGGGTGTGCACGTTTTATGAACTGTCTAATAAGCTTTTAAGATGCATACTTGATGATGCAGGCTTAAGGTAACTTCTGAATTCCGGAAGTGGCACAGGGGTAAAATCTGTTTTGGTTACAATGGAAATCGAACCTAGACAGGCTGTGGGGCAAGCCACCGCATTGGCCACTTAGCTATGGCTGCCTAGAAAATCAGGTAACTTCCTTGACGTATGGATTAAGTATTCTAGGTATTATTCTTTATAGCTCAGCATCATCTACAAACAGAATCAATCCTGTTGAATCAAAAATGTAGCATAAAACACAGTAGTAACCCTTGTAGTGCTGATCCAACATCAAAATGCGCTGAATTTTGAATTGTGATTTGTCTGCCATATATTGGGTTAGTGGAGACACCAACGGATCCAAGAGTTTTTTATCTGTAGACCCAAAATCCTGAACTGTTCAGCAAGTGACGGGATTGACACGCGTAGTGTGTAGGGATGTCTGCTAGTTTATTAAAAAGTTATGCTGTTAAAATTTTTTCCCGAAAACCACAGTCTAACTGACAATAGTTTATTAGCCACAACAAAAATTACTTTTATGAGTCACCATCTTTAAGATATTTATGTGGAAATAGCCAATTATTTTTATTTGTTGACAAAAGCGCAATTTCTTAAGCGCTATATCTTGCCTTTGACTAATAGTTTAAAAAAATGAATCTGAGAGGTAATTTTTAAAGCTTTAAATTATATCCTTAAACATATGTATGCAAGTTAAAAACTTTTTGAGCAATCGGAAAAAAAATATTTAAATATTAAATTCTGGGATGAAAATTGAAATGTTCAAAGCTCTATAACTCAGCAGAGATACATTTTCATAAAAAGTTGTAGATTACATTTTCTTCTGAAAATAAGTTAATTAACAAAAGTTGTACTTTTTTTAACCCCATATCGAGTTCCTCCCATTCTCACTTGAACAACCACTTGAAAATATACTCCTTGAAGAGATGAATATTTCAAGAAACTAGACCTTCCTTGATATAATAAGACCAATTTCAAGTGAATATTTTACCTTTATATTTAATCATTAGTTCTACCTGGTTTACTATAGTAAAAGAACGTTTTTGTGTGTTTAATTTTACATAGAAAGGAGGATGGTTAGAAGATTTTTGGTTTAAAATTTTGTGGATAATCAAACTGGGAAATGAATAACGTAAGTCAATGATTATTTAGATATAGAATAGGCTTTATACATACATCACCTCTGTACATATATATAGGTGAGGAGAAAGGAACTCGACGATCTGTACCCATTCGTAATCCGTATTCGCCTATACCGAAAGAAACAGTGTCTTAATGACAGTAAATGAAAATGACAAATAAATTATGATTACGACTATTTTCTCAAAGTTAATTAACACAAGTTATATGTTTCTAAGCTTGTACCGATTTTACTCATTTAAAAACAAAATAAAAATAAATCACATTGATGATCAAACCCAAATTAAGTTATCAGTGCTAGTAGCACCCAACCACCCTCCCATGAATGTTTAGCGCATTGACCCACTCGCTCACCTGTACACGTAAGGTAGTATTAATCAATCCACCTAACCATGGTGGATATTTGTTCTCACCCATAAACCTACGGTGACACTGAATATTTGTATTATGAGTTTGGTTATTATTTGTTTTCTTGTGTATTGTGTAATCGGGTTTGTCTTCTCAGATAAGTTTGCTATGTTCTCTCCTAATTATTAATAAATAAAGTGTTAGCTTATTTATTTGTACTGAAGATAATGTTTGATTGTTGAAGATAGTATAATTTAGCATAATAGGATGAAACCCACTATAATACACAAACCAATGCCAGCCTATGTGGGTATTGTGAGCCAATACGACCGTAAAAGAATAGAGGGGTGTGTGGGCCAATACCACCATGTGTGAGCGGGTTAACAAAGAAGAATTAATTAAGAAAATTTTTTTATGTTACAGAATAGAGCTATTAGATGTATACAGAGGCTTGACATAACGAAGCCTGATTATGAGCTTAAACTTTTCAGTTTTATCAAGCTCGATCATAATTTTTAATGAAGAACACATTTTTAAAATTATTCCAAAATTTTTTATTTAAATAGCGCTTTTGCCGGTTAAGGCATCATCAGTTTTTGTAAAAATTTTACAAAAACTGAGGATGCCTTAACCGGCGAAAGCGCTATTTAAATAAAAAATTGTGGAATAATTTTAAAAATGTGTTCTTCTTTAAAACCAACGTTATTCCATCAAGTGTATACAACAGAATAATTTTTAATTTCAAGCAGTCCATTGGAACATTTTGATGTTTTCAATTATGTATTTCAGAAGTTTTACAAATCAGCTATTTCCTTACTGTTTTTTAATCCGTTCTGAGATTTGTATTTAGGTTTCTTAATATATAAATTGTGCATTCAAACATCGTTAGAAGGGAAATATAAAATTTAATGATGTGAATTTAGCTTGTTTAAATTCAGTATATGCTGCTGAGTTTGTAAGAGCATTTTTAACCACAGTGAATATCAATGGTAACCGAAATTGTTAATTTAAAACTATGCTTTACTGCTCATACGATACACAAACAAAAAAAGCTAACCTCAGACACAATGCAGTAAATTTATTTCTAATAGCCTACTTCAATTATATTGTTTTTAATTACATTTGATGTGTAGTGATGCTATAGATATTTCATGTGAGGAAGAAGTCAAGCGAGGCTACAAACAGAATACCCTAATATGGTTGTAAGCCGAACTTAGCCGTGAGACCAAAAGGCCAAGGTCAATTCAGTCTATGAGGCTTTGTACCCACATGAACATGTGATTAAAATTAACTCTCCACAAAAGCATGATATTTTCTTGTGAAATTACAAGCACAGCCCTCTAAAATTATCAATTTACTACAGACAGGGTCCTTTCGCTAGGTCATAGGTCAAGCTAATCCCTTTGAGCATGAGATGCAAATCATGGGGATTTATAACATAGCCCCCAATAAGCAAAGCTTGTTATTTTAAAAAAGATTTTGTCCTCTCTAAATGCATTTATAATAAGTTAATATAAAACAAATAAAATTTTACTGTCATTAAGCAACAAACATGAGCAATAGACAACGTCAACTATATAATGATACAGTTGTGCATATCACATCATACATATCAAGTATTATGTATGATACATACTGAATATCATACATATACTCAGTTCAGCAAAACTATTAAAATTTATTCAAACTTTAGAGATCTTAAATTATGAGAGCTATAATCTCAAAGTCTTAGAATGCAAACTATTGGTTCAAAATTGTTAACAAACTTTCACCAAGCTTAGAGGAAATTAATAACTCCCTAATTTCGCCAGCTTACCGAGAGAGGATTCACCAATTTCAGGCCGTCCTTGGTAAAATGGAATAGTGAGAGTTTTATGCATTTTTTGTAGTATATATAGGACCAACACTGGTAATAAGTAAAGTGGAAAAGGTAGGCCTAGGTTAGAATTTTTTTGACTGTTTAGACATGCTTGTTGTTTTAAAAATTAACTTGATATTATCTTTGTGCTTTCTTTGGTCATATAGGAAATCTGTTGCTATTACCGTTTTAATCTGTCGTCATTATTTTTGAAAATGCTAACCCTAAATACATACAATTGCATATTTAGTCACATCAGTTCCAACCAACAAATTCTAACTGAATAAGAATTTCAACTAAGCATGTACCGTATAGACAATCTTAACCTGTTATGTAAGTTAACGTTTTGAACTATAAATCAAATTAACATGTTAGTAAAATTATTGGCATTAAAGGAAATATCATTTTTGCCTTGTAGAAAGATCAGGTTATGCCTTAAAAAGAGAAGTACAACCTCTGATAAATTAGGCCTATCTATTTTTTTTAATTCTTGATTAAAACAAATTTAAAATATGCCTATTTGACTGTAAATAGTTTAAGTTTGAATTTGTACTTTGTAATAAAGTTCTCAGCATCCTTACAAAAAGTGTTGATCTAACAATCATTTCAGTGTAAAATATTTTTCAAATTGTCACAAAGGCAAAAACATACAGTAATTCATTGTAAATATAAATTAAAAATGTAATTACATTATAGCCTAAACTTGATAAAGTGTTTTAATGTTAATTTCATTCTGATTTGTTATTTTATGTTTATATTTTTGATATGAAGGACCATATTTATTTTTATGATGCAATTATTGTAAAGTAATTTATGACATAATGAATAATACTGTATTGTTATTTAATAGACTAAAGATTTTCTGTGGTGCAAACATTGACATTGAAGTAAAATAAAAATCCAATTTAACATTATTTCTCAAGTATACATTGTTTAAAGGAAACTGTAATACTACAACCTATAGACACGTAATAGTGTACAAATTATATTTTTAAAAGGGGAAATCAGTATCGATACTGTAAAACGTATTATAATGTAGCACTCCAATACAGAATAAAGACATTGGCGGTTCCTTGGTTAACTACTACATGGAGTAGCATTTTCTTAAAGTTTACATTTTATCAAGAACTTTTACTATCGTACAACATCAACAAATATGCATTAACAATGTAAGAACACTTTAAAAATAATATTATGTGACAGACAGAAAAATAATTGCTGAAAGCAAATTACTTGCAGTAAATTTGTACTTAAACCCCTGTGCTATTACAACAAAATAATTATAATTTATGTCAAAATAGTAAAATAAACTTGTCATGTTCCTTAATGCTATACCAATAGAAATACAATATTAACTTATATTCAAAATATGTCCTCAGTGGGCAGATCAAAACAACTTATAAATATTATTTCATTTCATTAAAAATATTATCTTAGTGAATCACTGTGATTTGAATACGTTTTTTAATATTTAAAACACAATAAAATTGATTAACTAAGTAAGCTTAACAAAACCTATAGTTATAAAGTACTTAATACAACAATTATCAAATAACTAGAGCCCATAAACACAACAATTCAAAATTTATATTTTCCTAAATATTGTGCAGTTCTTATCAATAGCAATATTTAGTATTTGCTGGATAATTTTAAAGAATACGTTATTGTGACACAAAAAGCAATGAAGGTGAATTTTAATTTTTCAGTCTAATGGAAATTAAACAATGATATTAGCGTTTCAAAGAACATAACACTTTCAGAAGCATTTAGTAAATACTATTGCAACATTTTGTCTAGTTTAATTAGAAGATACCTACCTCAATTACCTAAAAAATCTGGGATAATGCACAATTCACGAGTGCTGATTCACAAGAACTCAATCCCCTCCCTCTAGCAAGTTGACTATGTTACAGTAAAATATTTATATTCCTTGTCATACCAGACATACTTAATAAAATAAATTTCGTAACAACAACAAATACTTAAATGAAACTTCATACACTTTTAGCAAACGTAATCCAATGAGAAGTCATCTTATATTCAAAACACTATTTTATTATTGAGAAAATATCAAAGCCCGTTCTTTAGGGACAGGAACAACCCGCGTGTGCGCTGATGGTCACTTTATCCTACACCATCGGGAGGGGATAAGGTGAAGAAAATGGCTGATTTGAGATGACGTCACTACCAAGGCGCGTTTTATGAATATGGATTTATGAACTTCCTTATCACAATTAAGACCATTAAACAGTAATGTCGAGATTATCAGTATTTTGTTATACTTTTAAACACGAGGATATGCGAACGAAATATTTACAATTATGTTAAAAAGACATAATGTATCTATTACTTTTCAAACAAGTCTCATTGCTGCCAACATAATCCATTCCCAAAAGTGACTAAAGGGACAAAGCTAAAATCCCACCAATCTTCATTCCAATTACGAAAATTGGAATAAGAAATATTTTATTCTCTACTCTAATCATATTTACAGTTAATTTATTCATGACATAAGTACATATTATACAGTTTAAATGTTAATTAGAATTGTGTTGTGCTACTTTAAGTATATAAAACATAAGAATTGCACATCAATCTATACTGCACTTCCTGTCAGTTTTAAAACAGATCAATATTTTAAGACATTAGTAAGTGTATTAAAATAATAAATATAAGTAACTTCGAGTATAATTAAGGTACATGTTCTATAGCAACATATAATTTATTGTTTCCATATTTTCCTGTTATATTTTACTACCCATTTGAACAAATTAATCATAGATATGCGTTAAGTTCGTTATTTTTCTGCTTTATGAGAATTGTCATTGCTGTAGAAATAAATATACCGACATTTGCCAAAAATTTACTTTTACGATATCTTTAAACTCAACACATTACTACTAAATAAATAAAACCAATTACTAAATAATTACTAACGCAATGTTCATCGTTCATGTAACGCATCTGTGTTGCCATTTACAGATCCATCCAGGTATTCATCGGACCAGAACAGAACAGTTCCCTTTATAAAAGAGTACAAGTTAACACCTTTAAGTTATTTTATCCATTAGTTATGAAAACAACAAATTGCTTTTAAAATTGTATTTCTCTTAATTGCTATTTCGACTAATTAAATTAGTTTCATATTAATTTTTCAAACTTTTATATGAATTTGTATATTCAATGTTACTAATTACAATCACAATAACATTTTAATATCTTAGGATCTAAGCTTTACCACGCTTGTGCAACAAACCCCCCCATTCCCATATTTGATTTGCTGCAACGTATTGCCATTGGTATGTTAGACTAGTCCATGTTGAGGTTTTAACCAATCAGAAACCGTGAACAAAGTTACCAGTAGGTAGCGCTGAAAGCTGTTGCTTTACTGTCAAACTATCACTAGTGATCAGCTGTTCGTGGCTCTTCGTGAGGTTCTGTCTCTGAGTTCATCCATAACAGAGCAGTGATTGTATCAGGAGTACGAAGTGATAATTGGGTTGAGATTGAGAATTATTCTTATATTCAGTTTAATTAATTATTTATTTAGTTACGCATCTTCACTGATTTCTTTTAGAAATTGTATTTAAGTCGTTTTGTGTCGTGTTACGATATACAAATGATATTCATTTAGGTAAGCTGTTTAATTTTCTGTCTATTCTGTACATTATTTACTCTGGGCACCCAAGACGTTCTTTGTCTACATCCTCCATTTTATGATTTGTTGAATACATATTTAACTCCACTTATACTTTCAATGTTGTATCCTTCACTATACTAATAATTGCCATATTCATTGTCATTGACATACCTGAGAATATAAGTTGTCATAGATTATTGTAGTTTGCAAGTATCCTTGTAACAGCAAGCCAAATCAGGAAATGTTAATAGACCAAAGTATGAAGAAATTAGAATTTTTGTTTAAAAATAACGTCTGATGCATCCTTTTAAACCTCACATATGAATGTCTCATTGGAATGTGAATAAAGGCTTTTGTTACCATATTTTATTCTTGTGAAAATAACAAATAAGTTAGTTATGGGTTATGAATTTTACAGGATCTGGCTTAGGCCTATTATGGATTGATAAGAATAGTTTGCTACCTTTTATTTTGTCGTCATTACTTTAATTTTGGTATAGGTATAAAGAAAGCTATTAATAGTTCCAATAAGTGATGGAAATTACATTTTACAATAAGTTATGTTTAAGTTTAAAAAGATAAATGTTCTATGTATAATTGAAAATGTTAATTTAGAAGTGTCACTTTTAACCCTTTTAGTGCTATGCCACCTGGCCTATGGATATACCTAAATGTATATTTAGCGTGCTGAGCAGTTATGTACAACAATGTAGAGTTTTAGTGAATCGCTCATAGATTTGTTATTTGCTGTCATATCTTCATACTTTTTGTATTGTAAAAAAATAAACAGAGAATAATACACACAAGAAAATGCACACAAAAGTTATTTTATTTATAAAAAAATAAATCATTTTTTTAATATTTGTATTTATGAATAAAGTAAGAGCGCCTCAATATTTTTTATAGAGATCAAATGGATGGATCAGTTTTTATGATAATTTTCCATGGCGACCAAGATAAAAATTACATTTTGTAAAATCAGTTCAATCACTGGAAGAAAAGTAATTTCATCATATTACAAGTTTGATATTTAACTATTTACAGTTTCACAAACATATTACAGTCAATTTCCACATCTGTGACCATAAATACATTGAGAATACAACCCTTACATCTTACACAGAATACACATCTTACACAGACATATACGAATTGGTGTTTACTTGTTTCATTGCTACACACTATAAAGAAAGTCAAAAAAATATAAAAAGTCTATTGCCGACAACCTAATGGTCATATACCAGTATAGATTTTCCAATACTTTTGGAATAAAATGACATCGATAGTGGCCAGTAAAACAAACAAGCCTGTTGTATACTTATAAAATACGTAGTGTCTACTATGTAGACGCTCACACCTTCAGACATAAATAAACAGCATAAATAAACATTTATCTTTGTGTAAACAATAAAAGACTGTTTTAACCCCTTTGGTACTACAGCGTCTACTATGTAGACAAAGAAAAATTGTTCTTAGGCTTAACAATTCTTTCGTGAGTAGCTCATCGCTGAAAGATCTGCTCATGCAGCCTGTTTTATTATGTGTGCTCAACACATTAAAAAAAATCAAATGTTACAAATTATCAAACTTACTACTATATTAAAGTTAGTTCTATAAATTGTTAGTTAGTTTTATTTTTAGAGTAAATTAGAATGATAGAAAAAAGACTCAAGCTGAATAAGAATTTTTAATTTATTTTGTTTATTGTCTTCCAACGGCTTTTACAAAGAACCATTTAATTACAAAGAACTTTAAAAGTGTAACATACATATTTTAACTATGTTATATTACATTGATAGAAAATATAAATAACAATGAAATCAGATATAATAAATAAGTATGACAGTAGTAATGGAAATTGCTAAAATGGACACAATTCAGCACAGTACTTATGAGGGTGAAATTATTGATGTAGAGATCAAAGTGAGGATTTAAAAGATGCAGTTGATGAGCAGAACAGGTCGATGTGGTCTGGAAGTGTGTTATCCAGATGCTGAACTCGTACCATGGGACTATTTTGTGGGTTTTGCAAAGAGACTAGTTACAGAGGGGTTTGCAAAAAGGGCTTTAGATCTTGTGCTAGAAGGTACTCTGAAGTGGTACTCTCCAGGAGATCAGGGTAGTCGAAAATTCCGTTTACCAGCTTGTATAGGAATAGCATTTCCTGACTGAAGCACCTTGATTCAAGGGAAGGAAGGTCCAAAAGTGAAAGAACATCTTGCACAGGTACTTCTCGATATTCAAATCCAAGTATCACACCTACAAGTCTTGAGAACCATCGTTGGACCTTATCCATATTCTCTCTAAAAAATAATTTAATTATTGATGGATATGTCTCAACCTACTGACTGATTCATCAATGTCCAGCAAAAAGTATAAAAGATGATATTTGCTTCTTGTTTACTTCATGTTTTAGATTAAATAGCTTTTGTTCACAAACTACTAGAAAAAAAGTTTTTGTACTTAACATAAACAACAAAAACATCAGTAGTTGTGCTGAATTGGAATTTGAAAAAAATCAACAAAATTATTTTTTTGTAATATGTATTTTTAATAGATTGTGGTGCAAAAGTTATGGACGCTGTAGTCATTCTATGTAGTATTTAGTGCTGAACTCAAGAATTATAATGTATCTTAGTTTATAAGTATTAGTTTCAAAACCAATGACTTATTACAAAAATATAATCTTTGACCATAAATACACTGCTACATAAATGTCAGTGACACCCATTGAAGGAATCAATTCAAGAAAACACTGCCTCTGGCATGGGCTATTACATGTCGCTTACTTCAGTCTGAGTTTAACAAAAACTTGTACATTATTTCCTGCACCTTAGAAAAAAGTAAAAATGTTAATAAAGATGTTGTTTTATGATATAATACTTATAACTATATATTACTGTTTGGGGTTTTTATCCTACTAATACTATAAGTGTAAAAGTCTGGATGTTACTCCTTCATCACGTAACAGTAACATCTGGTTTTTGTTGCTTAGCAATTCTAACTTTATTTTTTGTCTTTTGGTCAGTTTGAATGACTAGATGTAAAAAACGAGCAAAGCCCCTGGCCAGATGTGAAGCATCAACAAGCAAGCCCTGAGGAGGACCATTACTCCTGACTATGGGAAGGAGAGCAAAGCAAACCCTGAAGTGTGTACAGTACTAGACTGTATGCATAGAGAGGAAGTTCATTGTTACAAAAGCAATATTTAACTAGGCCAAGCAGTATTTAATTAAAACAGCTTTCCCATTAAAAGATGACAGATTTACAACTATCACAGAAAATCGGAAACTGTATAATCCTCATTTCCCTCTTCATAATATGAAAATATTTATGCTTTTAATAGTCGTTTGTATTATTTACCTTAATTATGTTAAGATTTGTTTAGCTGTAATTCTGTAATATCTTATATTTAGATTGACCTACTTTTGTTAATTAGTGACGTGTTAAAAGTGTTGTTTATTTATGAGCATTCGAAGCAAACAATGATGACCTCATCTCCATATGTCTATTGGCCTATTATTTAAATTTAATGTAAATACTTGTCTGTGCATAAAAACTAGGTCACATTAATCGGTCACATTTTAAATTTTCTTTGATCTAGTTTGTTTTATTTTCGCACTTCAGATTGTACTTTATAAGTGTAGATATTATCAGTTCCTTTAATAACAGTGAGGTGATAAATCTGGATTATGGAATTTGTTCAAAAATGGCTCTAACGATTTTGATTAAATTTTATTTATTTATTTATTTTTATTTATTCATAAGACGCCGATCGTCAAGATATAGGCGAATATGGATTTCGAATGAGTGTGATGAGTGTAGATGAGTGAATGTAGTCATTGTTACAAACTAAGGCCGACTATTCCTTAGAAAGTGTCATTAATTAATAGCCCAATGACAAATTTTTCAGTAATGGTGCAAATTACAATTAAAAGTAGTTTAGTTACCTCCTCACTAAGTTCAAAGGGAAAGGGAGAAAGTTTGTGCTTGGTACCTGGTACCATTTATTTGTTTTATATAAACCGATCAGCTGGGTCTTATTACTATGCAGCTTGTTTTGTTGGTTAAAGTGTTGATACCTCTAGGTATTTGCCAAGAGCTGTTACATTAAAATAAAGGGTTATTATACATTAAAAGTAAATGTGCAGGGCAACTTAAATCTTCAAAACCACGTCTTCAACTAGCTTCTCAGTTATTCTCAAACAAATATTCACGAAAAACTAAGTGGGCATTTCTGCTATTTTTAACCATTTTCTGGATTATTTTTTTTTCCAAACAAGTTTCTGGTATTTTTTTTTTAACTTCACTCCAGTTGACATGAGCCTGTGCGTCAACTTTATTCAATGAGTGAAGTACCGACCATTGGCTCAGTGGGGATTCGAACCTTGGACCTTGCTCTTCACAGTCCGAAGCCTTAGCCACTGAGTCACCACACCGGAGTATCAAACCATACTACCAGTGGAATGAACCTTCCTCATAAGGAATGGTCTATGTTGAGTCGCTTTTACACGGTTGTAGGAACATGCAACTTCTGGAAATATAAGTGAAGAATGGCAAATGATCAGTCATATGATTGCAGAAGTGAGTTTCAAACTATGGATCACATAGTCTTGAGTGCTCATTGCATTCTTTTCAGGGGGGGATTAGCTGGTCTTTATTCAATCGGAGAAGCAATTGTTAAATGTCCAAGAAACGTGGATTTATTGCTGTGACAAGAGATCAATATTTAAACATTAAGACACAAGTACTTTGTACTGTAGATTTTATTTTAATATTTTTTAACTGTGTAATTTTTAAAATCTTTTATTAGTTTGGTGGCTGGCCATGAAAGCAATTATTACGATATATAATATATAACTACTGTCAGCAAGTTATATATAACTATAAAGTCACCTTTCTCCGGCCTATTCGAAAATTGCAGGTGCTACACTAACATCACACAGAGCAGTATGCACTGACAATCACGTTGACAATAAGCAAACTAGGCAGTTAAGATTTGACTTTTTCAAGGCTACTCAATTAACTGAGTTAATAAAATTGAGAAAACTGTTACGGTTTAATGAGCCTTGCAGTTATAAGAATTTACTTGTATTCGAGTATAATATTACCATGAAAATGAGTTCTTACGAAACCCTTCCATGTTCTTGGACAGTAGAAAGTGTCCTTTAAATGTGGTATTGTAATTTTATATCAAATGAATTTATTTTGGTTTAAGATTAAAAATTTAAATATGGTTTTGTCGCAGTGAAATTAAAATTTTAATTAGTAACTCCTTACTATAAACATAACTATAAGCAACATACTGATTCTGTAATTAGTAACAAAGTACAAGTAAACAGCAATTGTATAAGAGTGCATGATTATAAAATTGTATAGACTTACAATAGTTAAAAATTATCTAAATAATTTATAGATTATTATTGAAATGCATATCGGAAAACAACAACGACATCGTGTGAAAGTACATTTAACTGAGCTGAGAGTAAGCCAAGTAACTAGGAAGGATATAATCAATGTAAATTATTTTAAGTAAGTATTAGATACTTTTGGCTGGCATGGGAAAGCTTCCTCTCGCTGTTATCGATGCGCCTGCAAGTGTCGTTCGGTCAACACCGCTGTATACCACACTGGCTCATATGACTTCTTAATTCTCACCGACAGTAAATAAGCTAGTTTTTAAAAAATATAACCTTTCCATTGTTTTGTTTATTATTATATTAATAATATTCATTAGTATTAAACTTAAGGTCAAAATATGTGAATATCAGTCAATGGCTAAAATGCAATGAGTTACAGATGATACAAGAAGTGTGGCTATTGCCGACCACTGTCGGTACAGAAATTGTGTCCATCCGAGTGTGAGGGTTGTTACTATGATACCCATGAAAAGTTCAATCACAATATTGTTTTCCTCATTTAATTTTACGTTATTACATATACATTTTAAAGTCTTATTTTAAGTTTTACAATTTGTATCATAATTGGAATAAAAAAGTAGCAGATTCTTCACTGTGCATCAACTTTACATTTTTACTACATTTACAAAAACTCTTTATTGTATCGCATCACACATACAAATTAATTTAAAATTACTATATTTTCATATGTTAAATCCTAGTTTCATAAGCTAAAGGTTCTCAGTTTCATCCTAATCAGAGTCGTAACATATTTTGAGAGGGATCAGCTGATAACCACCGGCTGTTCATTTGTCATTGGGCTATTAATTAATGAAAACGACCTTAGTTGTAATAATGAATACATTCGCTCATCTACACTCATTCGAAATCCATATTCACCCATATCTTATGGTGATCGGTGTCTGAAGAATAAATAAATAAGTATGTATAGTAACTATTATTTTATAAGAATTACAATATGTCAAAGCAATTCATTAAGAACAAAAGTGGACGATTAAAGAAATTGATAGAAACTTTTTTCTTGGAAACTTAAAATCATTCAATTCAATTACCCTTATAGTCAAGTTAATAAATAGTTCTTTCCGAGCTAAGTCGAACTCAGTTAGCAACAATGACTACACTCGCTAATATACACTTATTGACCCATCATATTTGTCCATATCTCTACGATCAGTGTCTTACTAATGAATAATAATAATAAACTTATAACAAAATTTATGCCAAACACTTGTCAAAATCTGGTTTCAATACAGTAACAGGTTTTTGAGTAGTAAAAATGTAAACTTGATGCACAGTGGAAACTAGTGCAAAATCTGGTACTTTTTGTTTCAATTAGGATAAGTGCATTACACTTAGCCTTGTTAATGTACTTATAACTGTACCATTACCCATAATGTAAAATCAAACGAGAAAAACAATGGTTGCCTAGATACTTCATAATTCTCTGAGTTTCTTTGTAAATAGCATTAAAACTCGGGTGCATATAATTTCTGCGTCGATATTATTATTCAGAGCGCAAGCGAGAGTGTCTGCTACTTGTATCCTAGTGTGATAGGTTTCATAAGCAACAATGCCTCACCGTCTGCATCAGCTGATGCAGAGTTTCTGGTGAATAGCCAACCTCAGACACAGCTGGTCACAAGTTGATGGCCCATATAGACATGTGGCGTCGTGTAATGTGCTCACAAATGAATACCACTTGCTCTTATACCAACCTGGACAGGTGTTGCATATGTCCTAGAGTAATATGACCATATATTTGGTAGATTTATTAACAAAAGTAAATACATAATGTAGATGTTGTCAATACTAACATTTAATTTTAAAACACTTTAATTTTTTTTTTTAATCTTAAACTTTATTACATTATTTACTTTAAAATCTGTTTGTTGCTGATGATGAGAATTTACCCTCTGTTCGAAAAATTTTCCAAACATTTTATTTCAAATTCTTTGATGAACAAGGATTTTTCATTCATGGACAATAGATGTAACCTATCATAAATAATAGTTGACATAATCATCAAGATTAGTATAACGTCACATGTTTTTACATTTAAACAAATAATTAAGTCAAGCGTTAAATAGACAAAGATGTCCTTCTTTTAAGTTTAAGTGGTCCATGTTATATGGATAGCTGTTGTCAGGTGTAGACCGGGAAGTCCTTCCATTTAAAGAATTCTTCCGTTAAATAGAAGGCCCTTCCAGTAACCAGGTTGTCAGTCACCTCTTTAGTTGTTGTGTATTATAGTTTTTTATTGTACTCTAGTTCAAAAGTTTTCAGATAGTTTAAGTGAGCTCTAACTTAAGATATGATAAAGTTCATCTCATTCACATCTAGAATGTAGATGTACACATATGACTAGAAGTAGCACAGATAACTCATTTTATGGAAACAAATAAAATGATCTTAAATAAATTTATAAAAATAATGTTATATAACATTATTCTGTGAATGTGTAATACAAAGAAGTGATATTACACATTTACAGACACTAATTTTTAACTAATAATAATAGGAAAATAAAATTCAGACATTAATTCTTTTATTTATCTACATAACCCTAACTGTTGAAAATAAACACAATACTAGAGGACACACAATTCTTGGAAGACATGATTTTTTTGCTATATAAAAAAATATAGTCTTCATATTTAAAAAAAAATAGAAAAAAACAAAAAAATAGACCTTTCATATAGTCTGTATATTCACACTAGACTTCCGCATTCTAATCCTTTTATGCTTTAAAATTGCCGTTGCAGCTGTTTTATCTATGTTTATTTCATTATATATTACTTTATTGTTGTTGATAGTACGTTTTTGTTGTTGACATTGTTTAATGTTGACTCTTGTTATTTTCTTTTTTGTTTAGTTGTTAATTCTTGTTAATGTTACGTTAATCAGAGTTCCCAAATGCATTTAGGCTGAAATAAGATTTTTTTTATGTAATCTTTTATGTAAATCGTTATAAGTAGTAATTTTTATGAATATGAAGAGAAGATATTATAGATGTTGCGACAGTTAAGTAAAACTGTCATCATATTAGTTAAAAAATTATTAAAAAAGAAATAAATGAATATGTCAGTTGTAGCTTATGTATGTATTTTGTATAGTAAGTGTGTTTGACTTTAGATTTGTCTTCAAGGCCAGAAGAATAAAAAAATAAAAAAAACTACAAATGTATATAAAAATTGATGTGTAAATAATCAATAAACTTGATGATGATGATGATAATTTCTTGAATTGTGTTTTATGAGGTTTACAGTTTACTATCTAAGAGGGGAGAGTATAAATTGTGTTCTATGTTGGGTACCAAATTCAATAATTTGACCTTTTGAGCTACTCAGATTCTTATCATTGGCCTATTTCCAAGAAATAAAGAAAATAACATAATTGTTACATGTTTGTCAATAAAAATAAACAATATTCCATTCGTACTAATAAAAAATCAATAACTCAGCATTATTTCAAACTATTTCATCTAAAATAAAATCTAATGTGGAGATCATGAGTTCAAGGGTAATAGATAAGTTGTTGTTTTCATCTTGAGCCATACGCTGCAAGTGTGCTTTGTTTTTTAAATTCATGTTAATTAATTTTAAAATGTCAATGTGTTATTAATAATTTTATATTTGAGTTGAGTGGTTTACTGTAAAATTCATATTTATATGGCTGTCTTAGTTGCTAAATTTTGAATTAGTGTGTTAGAATATTATAGGACTAATTTAATTTGTATGCTATGGAAAAGTTGAGGTTTTACATTGATTACAATCTCTATTGTGTGGTGACTTGTGAGTTGTGCCCGTGCGGTATTTAAAACATTAAAACTATATTAAGTTTGTTGCATTTGCACTAAAATTGGTCCGTTTTCTTGATTGGCTTGGAAAGTCAATATAATAAGTACTCAGCTCATTAATTTTTATAGTCAATACAAACCTAGTAGGATTAAGGCTATTAAACGCCTCCCAAGTTGTTCTTTCTTTAAAATTATGTTTATATTTATAAATACATCACCTCAAAGATGAAATTTGGGCTTTCTTGGTACATGCAGAATTAAGAAACTATTTTCAGGACTAGTCACAAATTTTAAAAACAGACCCTCACAGGCTGGTCTTACTCATCAGTTATTTTAAATTACGTAATTTTACTGCAAATTAGTACATTTTATTTTAAATAATTAATGTTATATTTTTTGTTTCATTTTATTATGACGAGAAATACCATGTCGTGTTTGGCATCTTATGCTTTTTAATATCACACAATTTACAAAATTGGCTAACTTTGTATACTAACTTTTGGTTGTACTTTTACCTGCATGTTATATTACAATCCACAGGATCGCACTTAAACGACTTCCTGCAAACATACCCCACCCATCCCAGGGGAAAAGGAGGGATCTCTGTATGAGTAGATCGCGGTCAGCGCTACAAGCAGAATTCTGTTGACCCTAAAGCCGGCTGAACGGCCATAAAGGTTTTCTTAGTTTTAAGATGCTATTGATTCAGATTTAATAGAAACTGAACATCTTCAAAAAATGATTTAGTGACAATCAATTAATGACAACTAAACATGAACTATTTTGGAAATTTTAGCTAATAGAACAATGGAAACTTAATTTATTTGTACTTGATTTTACAGGTTGGATTTTATTCACAATCCATTTATATTTGAACATGCAAAATTAAATATCTGCATTGAAAGACAGATCAAACATGCTACTGAAATACACTATGCCTTGGAGTAGCAGATCAAAACTTACTTTCTATTTTTGATTTGAATGTGGAAGAATGAGTGACAATCATTAGGAAGTCATTAGTTAATAGCCCCCAAGACAAATCAACAACCAGAAATCAAAATTACCCCTTTGTAATGTGAAGCTGAACTTTAACCAACGTTGTATTGGCTAATTAAAGCTATATGCTCGTTGATATTCATGCAAAATTAATGTAACCATTATCTTGAAGGTCAGCATCCTAATAATAAATACTGTATTAGCACATCACAGGCTGCTCACTATTGTCTATTCTGTCTGTGTAGATTTTTTACCAAACAGAGTAATTAATTGGCATCTATTCATTGACTCGTTATTGTTCTGGCTTCCCAATAACAACATTATTATTGTTTGTTTCTTTATTTGTGTATTTACTTCACTGTCAACATTTAACATTTGTTAATTTTTTACAGTTAATTGTTAAATGTGTGTTTTTTGTTCATAATATTAGATGATTTACTGTATAGTCAATTTGGATTTTCATATACAGTATTTCAAAAAAATATATTTTGAAAATGTTTGTTTTTAATCGAAAAGCAACAACAGCAAACTTTTCTTGGGAAACTTGTTTTTATTTGATAGAAAGGAGTTTATTTGAAAGGTTAGATTGTCTCTTGCTCTTTGTTTAACTAATTTGTCAGCTAATTTATTTTCTTGTATGTTTTAATGTCAAGGATTAATTGACTGGGAGAAAAAATCTAGTTATCCTGATTATTTAACTGTTTAATCATTTTCTGCATTCCATCAATTTACAGTGGCGGATCCAGGATTTAGCGAAGGGGGGGGCTAAGTTTGCAGAAGCTGTCAGCCATGTTGGTTTTAATAAGATAAGAACAATGTTATTTTCGAACCGGACATACGATCACACGTATCCAAATCAAACAGTTATTTTTAAACAGATTTTTCCCTAAAAAATTGCATTTGATCAAGAATATAATTGCACGTTGGACTTGCTAATTACTTTTAAATATAAAAAATATTTAGTTTGAATTTTTTATTTACACCTTATAAAATTATGCATTTGTATTCAAAATATCAAAAGCAAAACCAATGCGCAGTATGAAACCTCATTCACAACTTTCATTCACAAATAACAAAAAAATATGGATTTGCAAATAAAAATATTGTTCTTACGGATAAAAACCAACATGGCCGACAACCTCTGCAGACTCTTAAACGGTGCATAAAAAATAAGATTGCTGCTATTCCTTTATAGATTTTTGAATCTTTGGCCCTGGCAAATAAAAATATTGATCTTACGGATTAAAACCAACATCCATGAAAATAATAAAAGGTGAAAATAAAGCCTATTTTTCTAAACTTGGCTTATGTATTCAAAATATCAAAAGCAAACCCAATGCGCAGTATGGTAACGTTTTAAATGAAATCTCAAACACAACTTTTGGTCAATAAATAACGAAGAATTATGGATTCACAAATAACATTGTTCTTCTAGGATTACAACCAATATGACCTATTTATTTCTGGGTTGGCCACAGGTTATAATTTTCTAAATATTTATTAATACTTTTATTTTCTATTTTACAAATTTATCCAGATTGTTCTCAACATAATATCATTATTATTTTATTTAAAAAATAAAATTGTGTAAAAACCACTGTTTTATACAGTGTGATTTGACACCCAAGGGAGGGGGCTATATCCTGACCTAGCCCCTCTCTGGATCCACCACTATCAATTTATCAGTTGTTTTGATTCAATGTTTGCATTATTTATCATTGTTTTAATAGCTGATTTGGAGTTACAAATAAGACAATGTTTCTAGACTTTAAATATTCTCCAACTAATTTATTTAGAGCTAACTTAATTGTGGCTACTTCACTATCTGACACAGTTAAGTGTTTGATAGTGTGAAAATAGTTCAGAAGAAACTATTGTTTACTGTACATTTTGCATTTTAGTTTTGATCTATATGTGTAAATGTGAGTCCATAAAGGTTAAGGATAAATCTGTTATATTGTTTCAATACCAAGTTGTTTTAGTAATTTAGGGTTAAGGTAGGATTTTTTAAAGTTAAAAAAATATAAAGTATAATTTATGTTATTGATTTAATTGGATTTTCAGAAATCATGAAACTTTCCACTGAAAAATAAGTCATGACTTTTTGGTATTGTTTATTTTTTAACTAAATCTATAGTGTAGATGTATCATTCTCTTTTTGAATTAAAAAACATAAGGTACAAATTTTCCTGTTGAGCATATACATTATTTAGGAACTTTTTAATAAAAGAAGTTAAAATTTCAATATGCATGTGTTTGAATATAAGTGATATTTTACAATTCCTATAAAGTATTTTAACATGTTCTTTAGGACTTCTAAAGATAATTTTGAATTAACATTACTTTTCAAAAATAATGTATGTGAAATACAATTTTTTGTAATGTACAGTCAGAAATTACTTTAAATGTTATACTTTGTTAATCACTAATCAAACTTTGATATTATATTGTTTGTCATGCCCTCTGAACCCCTTGATCAGCTATGTCTCATACGTAGTGGTGATTGCCTACCGTCTTGAGTATGTCACAGCCTGTAATCATAATAGTATGAACACAGTGTTTTGATATCTATTAAATATCGCACAAATAGTCTACCCTTAGATTGATACTATTTTTTAGTTTAAATAAAATGTGATTTACTATAAGAGTTTTCACAACAGTTACTCATTCGTAGTTTTATAAACCGTTGCCGTATTTCATAGACCAGCTATTGCCTGCCAACACAAATCAGTCAAATTGGTTTTATTCCATTTTTTATTCCTATGCTGCTATTGTGGATTTCATTTTGATTTTCTTCTTCATTATGTAAAGTAAGCATTTAGATTTATAACTTTTCTGAAACCGAATTGCTTACCGTTGGTTTTTAAATAAAATATTGGTTTCTGAAAAACTGTAATTTTAACATAAGAGTAAAATTAAATTATTATTTATTTGTTCCATTACTAATCCTTTTTATGTTTACCGTGACTGGTTTCCAAGTTCTCATTTAATCTTCAGGTGAAACTAAAAATTCACTTATACACTAAAATAACATTACTAAACTAACTGGAGCAGGGTTCCTCACTAGGATTTCATTACAAGACTTATTAGGTACTCTTCACAAAATAATCTTCTGTCTCTCTGGTATTAATTTAATATTTAGTACAGTAAAAAAATACGAAGCATTCTGAGGATTTTTGTGGCTTATCAAAATACCAAAGCGGTTTTCACTTTAATAAACTATTACAGCTCTAAAAAATGTTAAGGGCCGCAAAAAAGTATTATAGCTGCATGCAGCCCTAGGGCCACATAGTGAATATCTTTGAACTAGAGAGAAGAAGTAGCCTATGGTAGATTAGGTCATGTTTTAGATAAGGAAATTTAATGTTAGTTTGTGTATAAGTGAATTTTTAGTTAATTTCATTTTTTTTTTTTTTATTTCTAAGACGCCGATTGTAGAGATATGGGCTAATATGAAGGGTGAATGAGTGTGATGAGTGTAGATGAATGAGTGTAATCATTGTTACTATCTGGGTTCGACTTAGCTTAGAAAGGACTTTTTCTCAACTTCGAAATCGGTTGTGGAAAACGCAAAAAGGATTGGTAGCAGAACCAAAAAAAGAGGTAATTTCTTGTATCCTCTACCTTTATTTAAATAACCAGTTTGGTTAAAATCCAATAGAATATGGATATAATTTTTCATATTGTAATTTAAAATAATTAATATAAATAATTTTTAAAACTGCTAATTTTTAGGGTGAGTGTAATTTTTTTACGCTCTGTAAAAAACTAGTAATCAAAAGATTAGTACTTATCAGTAACTTTCTTACATGTATGAGGGAGCTGTGGATATGCAAATAATTGATTGAAACTGAAGCATTCTTTAATAATAAGCGAAGTAACGCAATAGAAGTAACTCTCCCTATAGAAGTCTGATAGGAAGAATAAGAAGTTTTTAGTAACTATAGGAAATTTTTCCTTTAACACGTTAAGTGCGGATAACGCTGATGTGTATTCCACCATCACCACCCTATATGTGGCTGACGACCATGGGTGTAGTACGTTGTGTTTGGTGCACTTTACTTTCCCGCCATTTCTTAAAATTAATGACAAACCATTCTACAGTAGTTAATGACATGCTACACTCGCCTGTATAGTTTATGTTACATTAAACAGCAATTCGTTTATAATTTGTGTTTATATGGTTATAATTAAGCATTTATAACTATACTTCATCATGAATAAATTGTTCCAAATTTAATTATTATGATCATTTAATTCTATTAAATATTATTATTATTAAATACAGGTAATTAAAATTAAGTTTTGTAACTAACACTTGTTTTATTGCTCAATACCAATAAAATGCTATAACTTCTTACGGCATATGCCGCACACTACACAAAATTGTTATGGTATGTTAATGACGCCTATGGGTGCTATTGATTTTTTATCATAATTACGGTCTATCATTACAAGTATACATAATTTATAATCTTATTATAACTATACTTAGTTAAATTAGTAAAATAATAGATTTTTTGAGCACAGCTTATAAGTATATAATTTTTTGTTAGCAGTGAACGTGTTAATTTTCATGTTTATTAAGTATAAGAAATGAATGCAGTGTTAGATGTACGTACCTGACTGGCCTTATGGTAATTTTTATTTATTTTTATAATTGTGTAGCAGGATTTCATCTGTCTTGAATGTTTTTAAGATCTCATTAGGTGATTCAGATTAAATGATTGTTCAGTCAAGCTGTTGGAACTGTAATTTAGCATTGACAAGAACAGATGAAATATTGTTTATTGTTAAGTAAAAACTTGTTTCTAATATATTTCTTAAAAGATATTTGTTTTCTTTATTGTCTTCTTTTATTTTTAGAGCAAGTGATTCTTACAACAAAATGGGAGGTGCTGTGAGCACTGGATTGGACAATGATGATTTGATTGACAATTTGATGCAAGCTCATTATATTAAAACGCCCGAGATAGAGCGAGTGTTCCGTGCAGTGGACCGAGCCGCATATTTCCTGCCTGACTTTCAAATTAATGCATATAAAGATTTGGCCTGGAAAAGTGGCAACATTCATATATCAGCACCATGCATCTACAGTGTGGTTATGGAAAATTTGAAATTATCTCAAGGACTTAGTTTCCTCAATGTTGGGTCTGGAACAGGCTACCTAAGCACGATGGTTGGTTTATTACTAGGTGAGTTATAATCTTCTTATAATTATAATTATAAGCAGATTATATTCAATTATAAATTCTAATTCAAATAATTTATTGAATTAGAACATTTTGAAGAGGTCAACTACTGTTCAATTAAATATTAACAGGAATTTAAAAATGGTTTATTAATCCTAAATGTGATTTTAATGGAGGGACCTGCGCTAAAAATGTTTATGATTTAAACAAAGTACAGAGTTCTGTCTTGCAATTTAAGTTTTAGAAAAGTGTTTAGATATTGGGTTGGTATTGCTACTGATTGATTCTGGAGATCCTTTTCTAAACATTTCAAAATGTTTTTCCTAATTTTTTTCATGATAAAATTCAAACACGCAGCAATTTTGTTTAAAACAGCACTATAAAACTGTCTGAATAAAATGTCATATTCTGAAAATTAATGCCAATTAAATAATGACCAATTGACAGTATAAAAAGGAACATATGTTCTTTGTGTCTATATGGAGATTATTGTAATGAGGGATATCATTGTTTTACAGTAAACATTTTTGTAAACCTATGCATTACTGAATTAGCTAATAGAAAATGCTCATTTTGTTTCTTAAGTAATATCTGTAGGTATAAATTGTGACAGTTTTAACTAGTTATTTTTGGTGTCCTTTCACTCAAGGTAGTTGGGTCATTTTAGAATATCTGTGACAAGTTTAAAAACAACAATCACAGTGGACTGTAAATAATACTTGTTAAACAGGGCGCTACCCAAATTGATCATCAGTGGCTACCCAACTTGATCAAGGTTGCTAACCTAGTTGCATATGTGTGCTACTCAGGATTATCAGAAGTGGCTATAAAAGTTACTCATGTTTGTTGCTATCCAAGTTGTTCATGGTTGCTACCAAAGTTAATCATGGTAGCTAACCAAGTTGATCATGGTTGCTACCCAAGTTGATCACAGTTGCTACTAAAGCGGATCATGGATAGCTACTCAAGTTGATCATGGGTGCTACGATTGACTATAGAAACAAAGAAGACTGTCCAATTTTATGGATTCTGTGAAGCAGGGTTTTCTGTTAGGGTAAAATTAGTTCTGTTAGGTTTTGACTGGTAGCGCCAGCAGTGCCTCTCACCCTATCTCTGTTTCTCTAGCACAGGCTAAATAGACTAATATCTGAGCTATTAGTATGTCAAATAGTCATCCTAGGACTATGTTAAAATGAATTGGCATTGAACAGCAGCACTTCTACAGCAAATGCATTGACTTGTGTAGTCCATTTGTTTCTACAGTCTGTGGTGCTACCCAAACTTATCATGGGTGACTACGCTTGAGATTGCTCAGGCAGTTGGGCTAGAGTTCCCAAGAACTAATGGCTACAAAATACATTGCAATAACTGTTTTGAAATATCAGTCATTTGCACTGTCCGCCCATGTAAATATCTTCAAAAAATGATGTTACACTAGGAAAGTGACTATCAAAGTTGTTAGGACCAAGCCTGTTTCGGGATAGTATGGTTCACCATTAAAATTCTGCTTTCTGTTTGTTTATAGGCCTAAAACGGAGAATGCACACACTTGTAGCGAGGATCAGCATATGCTATTTATAGACTGAAAGTGCAATCAATTCACTACAGAAGCAGAACTTGCTTACATAATTCTGTAGTGTATACATAACTAAGGTTAATTTTGTTAAGTATGAAAGGAACAGATTACATAGAATTAGCTATTTAAATGTAAAAATATCAATATATTTAGGCCTAATCAAAACAAATTAATGGTTTTTTCTTTCTTTTCATTTTATAAGCAGGGTTTTAATAATGGTTTATTTAATTAATCAGAAGTGAATTGTGTACAAAGTATAAAACAATGAAACTTAGTTGAATTGAAGTTTTATTAAATTAAGTATCATTAGTTAATAAATATTTACGAATGAACACGTAAATGTTTATTCTTTAACCCCTTTTTGCTGGATGTTATAATAATTATTTTAATGTATAAGAAGACTTAACACCCCAGTAATATTATTTTATATAGTACAACAAAATTGTAAAAAACACTTTGGCTGTTTGTTTGCTAATATCAGTTATTATTTCAGGTCCTTTTGGTGTAAATCATGGCATTGAGATCTATGCTGATGTAATAAAATATGCTTATGAAAAACTTCACGATTTCAAGAAAAACTCTTCCGCTTTAGATTGTTTTGAATTTTGTGAACCAATTTTTGTTAGAGGTGAGTGACTTCAATTTAATTTAGCCATATGAGTTTTATTTTTGAAATGTACCTTCCTATATTTGACTGATACCATTTTTTAATACTTTAAGCAGTTTTACAGTTACAAATTAATTTTACAGTTACATAGTTTAATTTTCTACTTGTATTTGAATGAACTATATATGTTACAGCACTAAAATATAATCATTTAGTTCTTAGTTTAACAATAAGAACTATATAAATTTAACCATCCTATTTGTTTTTAATGATACTTGTGTTAACCCTTTGCGCGTTAAACAATAATCAGTATCCTATTAGGAAATGTGTGCTAAAGGAGAGTTGAACCTCCCTTAAGGTTTACCGTTAAATTTGCAAAGTTTATGGACCATTTTCTCAAAAACCTCTTAAGATATAAAAATACATTTATTTTGTTAACCAGTGTTTATCAGAACAGTTATCAAAAATTATGCCTGAATATTGAAAAAAACCAAGATTTTTTTTTTTTTTTAAGTATATAAAACCACGTTTTTAAGTTATTGTATATTTTTATAGATATATTCGTACTGGTATAATAATAGACCCATATATGGCCGCAACTACCTTATAACTCAGGTAAGCTGCATCAATCAGGGTGGCCAGCCACTCAATTGTGAATTGGGGTTAGGACAATCCTTTTTTTCCAGATTTTGTTGACTGAAACCATAGCTTACTTTACTATAATTTCAAACACAATTATTTTTTCAACAAAGTTATTTTTGCGGAAATGCAATGGAATTATATGCTAGATATAAAATTAAACCTTAATAAGGAAACGGTAAAATGGAAATAATTCAGTCCATATTTAATCAGAATAACCATTAGTGGAAATTTCATAAAATGTCAAATGTGTTTGTGAATAGTTCTATACGAAAATTGAGATAAAGTTTTCAAATTTGATCAAATCTCATCAAACCTTCAACTTATCAAGTCTTTACACCACCAGCTACGAAATTAAATAAAGTAATTGTAAAATCTAGAAAGATGTTAGCATATGCATATTGTACAGTTAAACATGGAAAACAATCGTGTGATTGGATTTTTCATAGGACTCTTAGTTTCTAAGTAAACAAACTTCAAAGTCAGGTATACATAATTTCTGCGCTGACAGTAGTGTTTGGTGTATAGAAAGTAAGTTAATGAATCGCTATTGGTTTTTATTAGATCACTCACTCAACATGTGATAAGCATGTGTAGCTCAGCGAGATTTCCAATGAAAATCTGTAATAAGGGTTAATATATTGTTGTAATCAACGTCATTAACATAGCAACATAAACCCAACGAATCCATTTACAGTAATAATAAAGCAGTGAATAAGGATTTTTGTGGTAGGCAATGGGCTGTGCCTGCCCAGTGACATGCGTCAGTACGACAGAGTGTACTGCGGTGCGGCCTGCCCAGAGAACCATGAAAACTACATGAAAAACCTGATCAAAGTGAGTCTTGTCTCATTTAACTAGATTTAACACTGACAGACCCTATGTTTTGGTATACTAAAAAAAAAAAAAAAAAAAAAAAAAAAAAAACTAAAGAACTGTGTATACCAACCAAGTGTACCAATATGTATTCAAGAAATTGAATAGTAGGTGCCCCCACTAACATTATTAGTAATTCAATTAAATGATTCAAGATTTCAAAATTACTTTTATATGTTGTCGATTTTTATATTTACTAACTCATTACTCTGATGTAATAATACAAACATGCATGAGAAGTTTTCATTGTACATATAAAGGTTAAATTAAGTTATAACAGAGGCACTGTTAGATTAAAGGTATGAAATGTGTTTTTATCAAGAAAATGGTGCACTGTTATAATAGATTATTTTTTGTACAAAAAAGAGCCCCATTTGGGTAGCTGCTGGCTTACTTAGGTAGCCTTTGAAGAACGTGGGTAGCCTAAACTTGGTAGCCACTGATTAACCATGATCAACCTGGGGAGTCTCTGATAATCTTTGGTAGACCGCAATGAATTTTGGTATGTATTAACAACATTTTACCTGCATCATGTAAATGTAAACTTTCTAACATTCCTCATGCAGTTTGATGAGTGTATGTCCGCTGACCCTGAACAGACAATTTGGCTCAAAGTACTCTGCGATATACAATTTTATCTATTTTGCATTAAACTATTTCAATCCTGCAAAACTCCTAAATAAGCACATACAATAAAGCAAGCGCAGCTAGTTTTATTTATGCTTAATCAGTTATCTGATTGCGACATATCGAAAAACCTTTATGAAAAATCGAGTTTGTAAAAAAATAATATTAACTTTGGTATTACGTGTTGAAAATTAAAAAAACAATAGCTTTTATCAGACTTTTTTAGTTTGTCCATTAATAATGGTTCTTTTAGCACTGTGTCTGTTTAACGCAACACATATCATTAAGTTTAATTTCATAGCTATGATGAAATTCTATATTAGCTTGATTTTACTAAAAATGTTTGCCATATACAAAGATGGTGCTACAAAAATACAATGTTACCTTGGTCTGACTAATGAACAATGGCGAAATTTAATGACACTAATATTCATCAGAAAGTTACTTAATCTAGAGATTAAGCCAAGGTACTTAAAATTATACAAAGGTAATATCATAAAACATACGCTATTATGAAACTTATTCATGTTATAAGTAAATACTTCATTGAAGTAGTTTATATTGTTTCTTTTTCTATGTTCCCTAAGCAGACAGTTACAATAATTTAGATTCCCTGTATTAACACGTTAGCTGCCATCCTTAATATGAGTATTTATGCTCTAAATCGCCAAAAATGCTTTTGCAAATTTTTAAAACAATGATGCATTCTTTTTACTGTTCTACAAATTCTGAGTATATAAATAATACATACATAGGTAATATATGTATATAAATATGTCGGGAGTATTGGCCGGACACAGTTTTTTTTAGTACCGTATGCAGCACATATAAAACTCTGTCGGGCATATCACCCTGACACATTTTGAGATAAATTTGTTTGGCTACATTGACTTGTTTGTGTAAACTGGTTTGGCTACACTGACTGCATGATAAAAAGCAATCCAGTATTCAATATGTATTATGTTATTGCAATACCAAAATTCACTAAATAAGTCTGTCGGGCCTATACTCCGACAACTTGCCTATAGAACCTGCCAAAATTTAAAGTTTTATAAACAACTTTGTAACTAACCAAAAACTTCAAAAATCGCTCTGAAAATAATATGATGCTTGCATTAAAATAAAGTGTGATCGGTTTCTTTAAGAAAGCAGGGCCAGTCGAGTAACAAGACAATTAAATTAGAAACTGGACTCATTAATTTTTGTTTATTTTATTCGTTTTATTTTTTGTAACACTGCCACATTACTTGCAACGTGGCAGTGCAATTTCCAAGTCTATGAATTATTTATGTATTGTTCTCATTTTGCGGAAATAAAATTCTTATTCTTCTTATTCTATTCTTCTTAACAATAACAAAAAAAAGGTTGCTGAGCAATAATGTTGGGTATAGTGGCCTGACAGCAACTAGCTGAGACAAAGAGCCCTCAGGCGTACTGTACTGACATTGCAGCTAAAGTGTTAAACAAAGAAAAATCAAACAGTCTTAGATCAAGCTTGGTACTATAAAAAATAAGCACACTATTCTGTTCAATACAATTTGGGATCATTGTTGCCCAATACGATTATGTCAATACGACTTCTTGTTCTGCTTCATAATAATCACTCAACACATGTAAAGCCTTCGTGAAACTTGGTAATTAACATTATGTCTGTGATATGTTGCCATTAGGTGGGCGGTGTGTTAGTTATGCCTCACAATGATCAACTGCTGCAGATCACACGAGTGTCCCAGACGAAGTGGGAACACAAGACTGTCCTACCTGTGTCTTTCTCTACCTTGCAGCTACCCACTGTCAGTGATGTCAAAAGCTCAGTAATTAGCCTACGTAAGTGTTTTAATTTGCTGCTTCTTCAATATAGAGTGGAACTTTAGAAAGTATTATTTGCTTTTTTTTACATGTCAGCAAAGCCTAATTCAGGGTATCTTGCTAATGTCACAAACTAACCACATTTATTCATTACCTTGTATAAAAAAACTGATAATCGATTCAATATCAAAAAAAAATCTGGGTAGTATAAACTGAAGTATCGAACGGGTGATGGGCAAATCTTTTTTGGAAAAATTACAACAACAAAATTAGTTCATTTAGTGTAGCATTTTTTGTTTTCTCAAAAGATGTATTTGATGAATAAAATTACACCCAACTAATTACTTTGTATTGTAAGAGATATGCAAAAAATTAAAATCTAACTTACATCCTTCTTAGGGTAGTAAAAGGTGTTTGTAAACAATTCCAAGATTACTAAAATATGTCAAAATACATAAGCACTAAAATGTGAAAAGTTACATAACCATAGATAAATAAAACATATTATATCAAGAATTTTTTAGAAGAAGCACTATTTTGATATAAGTTTAACAATAGATAATTTTTTAACCAATATACTAACATTAATAAAACAGTATCAAAATATAATACAGTAACATGTAATTTATGGAATACTTTGAGAATTTTTATATTAAATTAAATTTAAATTATTTTGCAATATAAAGGTTGAAAATAGATGTTAATAGAGTTGTTTTTAATAATTAATGTTAATTATACATTTTTTATAAATAAAAATAATCTTGAGTAATGTATTGTAGAACACAGTGCAAACGAACTAATAGGATCGAAATTGATTGTTTGAATTTATAAAAGAAAACAAGATATGACTGTGTTTTGATTGGAAAATGTTTTGTAAAAAGGATGGACTGTAGAGGCCATGTACGCTATTAGAAAGGAAGTAATAACAAAAGTCACGATAATGAATGGACTGATGTTATAGGTAATATTCGACTGTTATCAACAATATTCGAAAAAAGCCTAAACCAATTAAATATGCAACAATTCGTATTACTTTTTTTATCAAATTCGGATCCCAAAATAACTACTGACTTAACTGAAAAAGATGGACTGCCTGAGTGGGAATGTTCTACTGATTCGTTGTACGTTGCCCGCACTTAAATTATGATACCCATACCATTGCTTGATGAATTCATAACACATCAGTACGAGTTATCTCCAGGTCAAACTCTGAATTCATTATAGCGATATAATCAAGTTTGTGTCCGATTGTGCTCATTCCTGTTCACTCAGAATGAAAACAAACTCGAGTAATTATCAGTTTAAAACTATTTTATTGTAAAATATTTAAAACATCAAATTACTAACTATAAAAGATGCACCAATAAATATTATTGATTTAAAAAGCTTTTTTTAATAATCCGTTATTTTGGCACATCAGAATAATTCTGAGACATCAGTACAGCTTACGCATTGTGGCACTATCGATGCATCGCGTTACTTTCAATGCATCAAAATTTTGACGTCCTGAATCAAATTGAATCGCATAGATTTTTCGATGCATAGTACACCCTAGTCATCAAGTTACAACCGTGTTGTATCTCTGAATACTTAATATTTATTAGCATGTGTTCTTATAATCAGATGATTGTATTTATCTAATGTTTATGTTTATGTTTTCAAGTTTTACTTTTGGGAATAAAAACAATCTATTTTTACATATTTATTAATCATTTATTTGAATACGAAAATGGCGAAGAGGATTTGGGATTTCTTGTTGGATTTTTAGATTTGTTCATTTATTCACTTTCACATCATGGCTGAAGAATTAATCAACACATTAGTGGAGGCACTACGCCAAGTTCAATTACCTCAACAACCGACACAGTCTACGAGCCGATACAATGGACGGGGCTTTCAACTTCAACCATACGATGAAAATGAAGAAGCATTCGACAATTATGTATCACGGTTAGAGAATTTCTTCAAGCTACAAAATATTACAGAAGATGACAATGAATCAAATGCACATACTTCTTAATTGTTTAAGCCCTAGAATTTTCCAGACCTTGTCTGCACTAACAGCTCCTCAGAAACCCTGTGAAAAGAATTATGAAGAACTCGTCAAGTTACTAAAGCAACACCTCTGCCCTAAAGCTAGCGAAATGGCAGAACAACATCGCTTTGTACTTCGACTCCAGGAAGATGGTGAGTCTATTGGCCAGTACATATCTAATCTGAGACAAATAGCTAATGCATGTAACTTCGTGTGCTCTGATTGTAACAAGTCAACTATGGATGTTCACCTACGGTCACAGCTTGTAAGAGGGATTAATGATAATGACATTCGCGAAAGAATTTTACAGCAAGGAACAATCATGACTTTCGATGAAATAGTTAAACTTGCCATAGCAACTGAAGCAGCAAAGTTGGAAAGTCGACAAATGCAAAACCAAAGGTCATCGACTCCAGGAGTAAATAAGATCAGTTTAAATAGGAAAGTTACCAACCCAACATTTAAAGATAAACTTAACAAGTTGAAAGGTTGCTGTTTTAGATGCGGTAGCTCATCACATAGGTCTAATGAATGTGATGCGAAAAACAGAACTTGTCACAACTGTCAAAAGGTAGGACATATAGCAAGGGTATGTCTTACAACTTCAAAACAAATTAATCGAAAGGGCCAAAAACAGTTTGGTCAGGCTTTATCTTCAACAAACTCTGAAAGATCCGGATCAGATCAAGAAGACATTTTCTGCATGCGGCAGTATAAGGGTAGTCGTAACGACAAAATGATGGTACAAGTGACTGTAGATGGCGAACATATAGATTTAGAATTGGATACTGGAGCAGCAGTCACAACAATTTCTCTGGACACTTTTACAAGATTATTTCCTGAAAAGATTCTTAACCCGACTCACCTCAAACTACATACATATACTAATGAGGTAATCAAACCACTAGGTGTGTGCCAAGTAAAAATAAAGCATGACAACAAAACGGTAAAAGGAGATCTTTACGTTCTTGCCCAGAAAGTGGATTCTATAATGGGCAGAGAGTGGATAAGGAAGCTCAACATTTCATGGGCTGATATTAGATCTTTACGAGCTTCTCAGCCAACACAGGCTCAGTCATTAGACAGACTTCTTCAAGAATTCTCTGACATCTTCGACAAAAGAGTAGGCACAATTCCTAATTTTGAATGCGCTCTTCAACTCAAAGATAATGCTAAACCTGTTTTCAAACGTGCCAGACCTGTACCATATGCTCTCATGGGAAAAGTGGAAGAGGAGTTAAAAAGATTGGAGGCTGAGAAAATCATAGAAAAAGTATCACATGCAACGTGGGCGACACCTATTGTACCTATAGTAAAACCTAATGGGTCGATGAGGCTTTGCGCTGACTACAAGGCAACCCTCAATCCCCTACTGCAAGATGAACACTATCCAGTACCGAGAATCGAAGATATTTTTGCGCGGATGTCTGGAGGGAAATTCTTCTGTACGTTAGATGTCCGTCAAGCTTACCTACATGTCGTTATGAATGAAGAAAGTTCCAAAATGCAGGCAATCAACACATATTTGGGAATTTTCAAAGTCAACAGGTTAATGTTTGGGGTCAAGACAGCACCTGCTATCTGGCAGAAACAAATGGATCAAGCACTGCAGGGACTTGAGGAAGTATCTTGTTTTTATGACGATGTCAAAGTTCAAGGTAGCTCTTTTTCAGAAACGCTAAATCGACTGAGAGCTGTGTTTCATCGCCTTAGAGACTGTGGGATCCGGCTTAATAAGGAAAAATGCAAGTTCTTCGAGAAATCTATTAAATACTTAGGGCACATAATCGACGAAAATGGTCTACACAAGGACTGCGATAAAACCAAAGCGATCAGTGAAGCAAAACGACCTAAAAACGTATCAGAACTAAGGACGTTCATAGGACTCGCCAACTACTACAATAGGTTTATATCAAACTTAGCGAGCATTCTTCAACCTTTCTATCAACTCCTACAAAAGAACGCCAAATTCAAATGGACAAGTCATTGTGAAAACACCTTCAACAAAATTAAACGACACATTACTAGTGAACAGGTGTTAGTTCCTTTCGATCCGAAGTTGCCTTTAATACTGATCACAGATGCATCACCTCTGGGTCTGGGAGCTGTGCTCTCACACAAAATGCCCGATGGATCTGAAAGACCGATTAGTTTTGCATCCAGGTCACTTTCCAAAAGTGAAGCAAATTACAGCCAGATTGAAAAGGAAGCAACTGGTTTGTTTTGGGGACTACATAAATTTTTCATGTACTGTTTCGGTCGAACCTTTACCTTAGTTACGGACCACCAACCGTTGACATCAATCTTCAACCCATCTAAGGCTCTTCCCGCAATATCAGCTTCTCGAATGCTTAGGTACGCTATTTATCTGTCAGGATTCAACTACACAATAGTTTACAGGAACACAAAACAACATGCAAACGCTGATTACCTTTCACGTTTTCCACTGGATCGGCCAGAAGATAATGATATGGACCAGTCCTCCATGTTTCAAATCAAACAGCTGGAAGTCATGCCGGTTACAAGAAGAAATCTAGCGATAGCTACTAAAGAGGATCCAGAATTATCAGAAATTATTGATTCTATTATGAAAGGCAAACAGCTTAAAAATGGAGAAGCAGCAATCTACTCAATTCAAGATGGCTGCCTTTTTAGGGGGGAGAGAGTTGCTATACCAAAGAAATATCAAACAACTATCCTGGACGAACTGCATACGGCTCACATAGGTATGACTAAAATGAAGGCTCTAGCACGTATTTACTGCTGGTGGTCAACTATTGACCGTGATATCGAACAACGTGTACGAAGTTGCCTTCCTTGTTGTGAGAAGCAGAACAATCCATCGAAGACGGTTCACC
Source organism: Stictocephala bisonia (assembly GCA_035578905.1). Taxonomy (NCBI): domain Eukaryota; kingdom Metazoa; phylum Arthropoda; class Insecta; order Hemiptera; family Membracidae; genus Stictocephala; species Stictocephala bisonia. The sequence continues at coordinate 128,935 of JAQJVL010001007.1, read as the reverse complement.
CTTGGGAGCCCCCTACAATGCCATGGCAACATATCCACGTTGATTTCGCAGGTCCTTTTAAAAATCTATACTTCCTCATTGTAGTTGACTCCTATTCAAAATGGTTGGAAGTGGAACCAGTCAACTCAGCAACATCACAGAGAACCATAAAGGAATTACGAAACATCTTTTCAAGGTTTGGATTGCCATGCACAGTTGTCTCTGACAACGGGACAGTGTTCACATCACATGAATTTCAGACTTTTCTCAAACTGAATGGTATCAGTCACAAGAGAACGGCACCGTACCACCAATCATCCAACGGCCAGGTGGAACGTTATGTCCAGGTCATCAAGAAAGGTCTCAGAGCTATGTCATCAGAACCCGGGGACATCAACCTAAAACTTTGCAGACTACTAATACAGTATCGAAGAACCCCACACACTGGAACCGGTCTGAGTTCATCTGAGTTACTTCTTGGAAGGAGAATCAGAACAAAACTTGACATTGTACTAGACACAAGACCTAACGAGAACATCGAATCTAAAGATCCTAAAAGGAAGTTTAAAGTTGGAGATTGGGTCCAATTTAGAAACTTTGACAACAAATCTCAAAAGTGGAAATACGGACGGATCATTGAAAAAGACGGGCACTTACACTACTGGATAGAATACAAGGGGAAGAAAGAAAGACGTCACGTAGATCAAATACTTACAACCCAACAAGAGGACGGTATCCAGTACTCAAGAGGAGAGCCAAAACTGCTAGGATGGCCAACTTCTAATCACCAAGAAGTCAATGTACATAATAATGAAAATATTCTCAAGCCACAAGGACATTTGAGAGTTACAAATGAAGAAAATGAAAAGGTCATTCAACCACGATCTGAAGGAAACGGAGAAACTGATGATGCATTATGTAAAGGAAATGTTGACATTTTACCCGCACCAGTTTTGCCTGAATCAACAGAATTGAGAAGATCAACGAGACTAAGGAAACTGGTAAAACGATACGGTTATGACTAATGTATCTGAAAATCTACAGAGTGAATTAAGGAGGGAGGACTGTTATATCTCTGAATACTTAATATTTATTAGCATGTGTTCTTATAATCAGATGATTGTATTTATCTAATGTTTATGTTTATGTTTTCAAGTTTTACTTTTGGGAATAAAAACCATCTATTTTTACATATTTATTAATCATTTTTAAACATCGGCCGGGTGCCTAAGTCTAGCTAGCAGGTGGATTATCAGGGTCTATGAGTGTGTGGAAGCCCAAACTAAAAAAAATTAATCTTGTGATGACTATTTACAATATAACGCTTGATTTTAAATAGAAAGTAGTATAATTTAAAACAGACTAGCTTTTCTATAGTTCTGTAAAGTCCATATATTTTTATGTATTCAGACTTTTTTAGTAAAAGTTACAAAGCTTAGTTTACAATCATTTACTAAACAATAAAAATCCATGTAATAATTCATCTTTTGCAGATGAACTAAAGATTTAATAGTTTTTCAATATAACTGAATAAACATTTTCAAAAACTAAAACAAACCCAAGAAAGCCAATAAAAACTCCTGACTTAAATCAATTGAAGGAAGTGTATGGCCCCATCCTGTTCCTGCTGTTTATTAACGATCTACCTCTATGCACATCAGTTGCAAGAATTTCTATTTTAGCTGATGACACTTCCCTAGCAATATCATCCCATAATCATGCAGATCTAAAATTAAAATAATTTTTTATTCAGATAATAAAAATATTTTTGTAGATTATCATTTAGCGTGATCTGTTTCAAATGAGAATGTCATTAATTTAATTCTACAAAAAATTCAATTAATCACACATTTTTCTTATTTAGCGGACAGTGAACCAGTATCACTGCAGGCAGTATGTCGCAGTTGTATTCGTCGCACTCTTCGTAGCAACGCGGAACGAGAGCATCCAGAACTAATCAAACCTCGGCGGCGGCGAGTGTATCCACGTAAGAAGAGAGCTCTTCGCAATTTTGTTATTCCTTTCTTGGAGTCGTCAGACGATGAAACAGATTCCAATTTACACAGTTCTGCTTTGGTGATTGGAGGCCCATCATCTATTACAGCATTCCTTGATATACGTAGGCCAGGAACTAACCTTACAGGTAAATAAACTTGGAAGTTAAGTTAGATCAGTATTCAATCTAAATTAAATGTATTGTACATTTTTTTATAACTTGAACTATTCAAATAATCAGTTAATATCAATGTTGCCCTGAAAAAACTTAATATCTTGAGAATATTTGAAATAAAAAGGATTGAAAAACAAGTATAGATTGAAAAATGACACCACTTATGTCTACCTTGTCAAAATGACAAATATTAATAGAAATGAACTTATGAGTACCCTAATCAGGGCTGCCCAGAAGGGGGGGGGGCAAAAGGGGCAGATTGCCCCAGGGTCACACAGACACTTAGTTCAGGGGGGGGGGCACATTTCATGCAACAAAAAATAAAATACATAATAATCTACTAGATAAGGAACGGTTCAGGCCTGTATCAAAATATCAAGTGATATTAGGCCAGATAAGTCTTTTAATTTTAGTTTTAAAACGTTTAAACTAAACCATTGGTTTTATAGAAGCCTTGAGCCTTTTTTATTAAGTTGAACACTGGTCTTTGAAGTTTGTCAGCGGTTGGCATGGTGGAATGACAGCATAAGGTCTGGTTGGTATTTAAGTGCAGCTGTACCCCTCGCCGGTTGTCTTGTTTGCGAACTAGTGTAAAGTTGTCAAGCTTGTGAACATACCAAAATATCTTTCCAGTTTGCGAACAAATAAATATACTTGAGTGGTGTGGACAGTGGGTCCCCCTTATGAGATGTCCTGTTTACTTTAATTGAAGCAAACAAAATTAAAGTAAATACATTTTAAATCTGTCATTTTATAAAGGTCGAAAAGTCTTTATGAGGAAAAGTTCTTACAAACTTGGTTTCAAAGCCGGTAATCATATACTGCAAAGTAAATGATATATTTTTACAATATAAAAAGAATAAATTAACGATGGTAAACCACTAAATTACAGTAGATTTCTAGGTACTTAAATCTGGTAATATGCAAACAACGTTACTACTTGCTTACCGGATATGCAACAATATGTGTGTATGATGTAATGACATTCACTTGCACTACGCTATCGCGGGAGGAATTGTGTGGCATATTCTTGTCTAAAAATAAGAATTTTGTTACGTTCTGTACCATCCGGATTCACATTCCATCATATTTAACCGGTTAACCAGAGTTTACTGTATATGCAACTTTTTTTAGTTCCTCTCTACTATAATGTTTTCTTTGACATTTTAAATTTACTAGTTATTATGACATGGATGTTTTAAAAACATTTTACTAAAGTATTATGACGTAGATTTTAATAAAAAGAGGAGCTCTTATGTAAACCGTTAAAAGATAAAACATCTTCATCATTGTTCAGATTTGTACCACTCCTTTTGAATAATATTTATTTTGTGACATTTAACTTGTTATAACCCTTTTATTGTCTGGTTTAATGTACCCTGAAATTGAAACAGGAACAGGGGTGTATTCTCAACATATTCAATAGAGTAGCTCTTGATTAAAAACTATTTATGCCCACGTATGGGCTGTTCCTAAACAAATAGCAAGATTGATTAATGTTGTCATACATTAATATAACCAATTTACGACCTATCAAAATTGTTTTCATAATTTTTTACTGTCACTGGCGAACGAGTAAGCCATTTATATTTTTTACAATCATTAATACAGTATCTATTTATTGTTTATTACGTGATAAGTTAAATTAACTATGATTGAACCACTGTAAGTGTATTGTTGAGCGGGAGGGTCAATATCACTGTATGTGAATGGGTGTGTGGGTGTGTCAATACCACTGTACTGACGCGTACATTGTTGATGTACATCAACAATGTAGTGTCCTATTTGACAGACACAAATTTCACTGTGTTTTATGCTGAGAAAATTGAGTTTATACAAAATGCCTTTTATGCCTGTGAAATAAAAATTGAATAGTTTTAAAGTTGAGCATAAAGGCAAACTTCAAATCATGAGTATAAACTAGATGTCTTAATGTCCAACACCAATAAGCTACGTAGCCAGTGGTCTGCAACCTGTTTTGAAAACAATAACATAACCTCAACTCTCAGTTTACTGTTTTTAAAGCACTAGATGTTCGCGCTTGCCAAATTATTTTACTTCGTGACCATTCGGCCACTCTCAGTCTAAGCTTGTTCTTTAGCTAGCGAAGCCAAGTAGCCTATACAAATTTATTGGCCCCTACCTCCTTCACCCACAGACAATTGGAATTTGACAGTTGCACCCCGTGGTTAGAAAAATCTTAATTCCTCCTTACAGTGGCTAAAATATAACTATTAATTCTATAAACATTTTATACACTTATTGCACTCTCATCCAAACATTTTTGTGTTTCTTGACGTCCTGAAAGGTATACAGGCAACAAGTTATGTAACTATGAATACCAAAACTGCCAGAAAAGAAGATAACACTAAGTATCTGAAACCAAAAAAAATGTATCTTAAGGACATTCAATTAGTGTTTGAACAACCAAATAGATACAATGTAGTATTTAAAATAAATTTCTTATATGTACTTCAAAGAATAAACTGTTACGTAATAGTTCTGCGTTTTATATTTCTGTGTGCCAATTATATGTTTATGTTTCAAAATAATTACAAGTCTATTTATTTAGAATGACTTCTGATTATTCGTAACAGTGCTAAACAAAATATTTCTACTACTTATTAAAGTTTCGTCTTTAAAATAGAAGCCAATATTTCTTAAGCAATCACCTACTATTTTGTGTTATGAATTTTATTGCGTTGTGGTTTTTATATTTTGTAATGTAGTATATTCTAAAACTAATTCAATAATTTATTGAATTTATAAACAAAAGTTATCAACGCAATTAAATGGTATAAATTACATATATATATATATATATATATATATATATATATATATATATATATATATATATATAGGCTTTTATTACCTGTGAATTGGAATATCAACAAGATATGATGTTTGTTTAACATACTTAAATAAATTTAGTTTATATTAGTTAGTTTAGTCTTAAATTTTTAGTTTACTACGATGTGCACAACAACAAGATTTTGAAAATATCCATTAAATGATAGTGAATGTCTAAAACCAGATTGCTTATCCATCATAACAGACATAAAATAAGTAAAAACATTCAAGGGAATCAACTAAATAGTTGAGATCTTCTCTGCGTTCATGGCGATATGGGGTTAGTTATTGTTTTAATAACGATTCATATCTTAAACAAATATTGTATAATAATTTGAAATAAGTCATGCCAAGACTCTGTAATAACGATGTGCCTGTGTTGCTTTCCAATTGATTACGGAAATACTATTGTGGTTATACCTTTAAAAGAAACACAACCGATCAGTCAGCGAGACAATCGTCTCCAGTCGGCGCTCAGGGGAAAGGGGTGCGGGATCAGCCGCTGTCCCTCGGAAGAGGGCTTGGGCACAACTGTCAATACCCTTTTTGATTAATTAGATAAACCCTCTGCATATTTCTGATCGCAGGGCGCAACTGTCAGTCACCCTAGCTAATATAATCGGCGAGGATGGCTCCTCAACTGGCGATCGAAGAGCTGTTGCGCCCAACTGTGCAACTGCCTTTGCAAGTGACTGTGGCATTGCTTAGTTCGTTATTATTCATTTAGTATTAAAGAATAGCAGTTTTGCTATAAGAGATTGATGCTATTGTAGCAGTAATACTTAAAATAATTTTTAAAAGTGACAATTAGAGAAAAACTTACCACAGCTTCGCAGCTAGCCTAGCTAGCCCTGAGAAAACGTCCATGAACAAGAATCTTAATTAAAATAGTAATCTAATGAAAGAGGGTAAGAATATTGTAGAATGCGCTAAAAATAAATATCAATTATTATATATTTGACAATCAGAGTAATGAAATTTATTTTGAAGGGAAAGAAAGGGCCACATGGTAAACTTTGCCCCGGGCCACCAAAAGTCTCTGGGCGTCCCTGACCCTCATTACTTATGTTAATCAACAAATATATACCCTCATTAACAAAGTAAAATACTCTCAAAAGAGCAACACTAGTTTCAAAGTGAAAAACAGTATTAGTGGGCTGTCAAGCAGTACAGAGCAGATGCCGAAATACTGATTATATCCTCTAACCACATAGTTCACAGTGGCTGTTTGTTACGATTGACCAATTAATTACAATTAAATAGGCTCTATCAATCTATATAAATATTTTAAGATTGAAAATACGACCTTATGCAATAAATGAGGTTTTCAACTAGCCTATTATTAACTTTATTTTGGGATGATTGTGAAGAAGTCAGACTTTGGCAACCTATTGAAGATTGCTGCACAGTTTAATTTAAAATTGTTGCCTACTTTTTTATTGATCTGTGATGGGGAATGTCAAGTTGTTTCTTGACAAAATTGGTTCTTGTTACTTGTTTTGCGGACTATCCACAAAATTATCCACTATGATATAGTTAGGCTTAAGTCTAGTTGCAGTCTTTCTGAAGTATTACAATTTATCAGTATAGTAGGACAGCATAAAAATGCTATGTTAGGACTAGGAGTTAGGTCTTCATTGCTTGACATCAGTTATATCAATCATCTAAAGGTATGCAGCTGGCTGCGTTCAAAAGTCAGCAGTGCTGTCAGACTCTGGTTATTTTAATCTTATATAAAAGCTCCCATCTAGAGGCCGGCTCAGTGGTTAAGGCTTTGTACTGCGGAGGGCAAAGTCCAAATTTCGATTCCTCACTAAGCCAACAGTCGGTACTTCACTCGTTAAATAAAGTTCACGCACAGGCTTGTAAGCCCATGTGAACTGGCGAGTGAAGTTAAAAAAAAATCCAAAACCATCTGGCATGACTTTGTTATATATAACATCTGTACAGCATATTTAAACACTAAACTTTGTGAAATCAGCAAGAAATGTCTCAATTTTTTATTGACTTTTTCAATTGATCAGTTAATAAGGCTAGGCCAACATTGCATAGGATCCTCGCCATGAGTACCAGTGCAGTCATCAGTCTGCTTTTACTCATAACACAAAGTACTCCATTATCTACAACACACTTCACAGAGCCTGGGATGAATTTCAGTTGGTCACTAGTTTTATACCAACAAAAACCAATTATTGAATACTGCAAATGGTGTAATTCTATTGCAAAGGATATTTTAATAAATGAGAGTGAATACAGTAGACGGGGGTATGAACATCAAGCTACAACAGCTGGATGAGAGGTGGTAGTCCAACACAAGGTTTGATTTTTGGACAGCTCTTGTACTTTATTTCCTGACAAAATTGGATTTATTTATCTATTTTATAATAAATTCAACAGCTATTTTTGTATAAGGTAATAAATACTATGTTTTTCTTCTTTGTATTTTGTCCAGCCATTCTTTCTGTCAGGTTCTTCTTCACTTTCTCATTTACCCTTACCTCATATTTCTTTTAGTATTTTTGTAAATACCAACAAACCTCATTTTTCCATAGCAAAGTCATGTTATTTGAGTTTTGTTTTATTTAATAAAAGTTAACACAAACATAATATAAATAGATAAATAAAATACACAAAAAATTTTACTTTTATAGAATATAGTTACAAACTGGTTTAATATTGCTGTTGACCCACTTTTGACTCTGTATATGCTCAATATGCCCATTTTATTTTGTGTTAAACTCAAATAACATGCATTTGATATGGGAAAGAGTAAATTAGAAATTTCTTGAGAATTACATGCCCTTTAAAATGGTATTCTACTGAATGTATGTTTATTACATCTTTAAAATTGGCTAGTACAAGATTTTTTAAAAAAAACCACAATGATTCTGACAATTTTAAACTGCCACAATTTTTTTGAAACAGGAAATGGTAATTAATTTTTATTTTTACCAAAATTTTGCCTGTTGTAGACAAATTAAATTATGCCTAACATGATGTATGTTTATTTTGAAAATTCTGAGATTCGAACAAGTAACCTTTATTTCTGGCACAAGCTGTGTCTGGCATGGTTAAAAATATTTTCATGTATTCCGTGGGAAGGTTTTAGTAAGTAATAATTTTATTTCAACAATCTATATTAAACCGCTTGTTCTTAATGTGTGTGAGACACCTTTAATGAGACAACCTATACATAACTTATTACACAGTGTCTAAACAGGAGAAAAATTGTATCAAAATATTATTTTCTAATAAATCTTGTTGAAATTAATGTCATATTTTGTACTAAAAAACAAATATGCATGTTAATTAAAATTTAAAAAATTTGTTGCTACATGAAAACAGTACATAAATTTGTTTTAAGAAAGTGGAAACAGTACATACAGTTTGTATTTATTGTAAGTCTAAATTATTATTTCAATTATTACTGATAGCATTTGTATTCTTATATCTAATCTAATGAAATGATTAAAATTACTTTTGTTAGCAGAACACCATAGAAGATACATTCTCCGAGGATGCAGGACTACACCTCAATATGCCGAGCCATGTACCCAAATAATTGCAGAACCACTGTCTAATTCCTCTTCAACTATCCAAGAAGAGGAAGCTTCAAATGAAACCCCAACTGAAGATGTTGTCGAGACTGCTGTTACTTCTCAACGACCTCAAGTGCCAAAGAGGGAGAAGTTTGACAGTGGTGTCGATGACCTGGACAACGGAAAGGGTGATCATTCTTCAGATGAAGACGCTGGTAGAAATGCTAACTACCAAATCACTTCAGATGAGGAAATCATGGAAATTGATTCTGACTGTGACCTTGTTGAACCTGAAAAAAGTGATGATGAAGGTCTTGAGGAGGATATGTATATCAGCCCAAAGAAAGGTCCTGCAACATGTTCAAAACCAGAGAAAGAAGAGCCGGAGTTTACCTACCGATCTGTGATGCAAGACAAGATTAAATCCCTCCCATTACCTCCTCTGTTAAAAGCTTACCTTAATTTTTATAGAGAATTCTAATTATATTAAAATATATTTCTCTTTAGCTCTTTTTTAATTTTAATGAATTTAAAATAATTTGAAACAATAATGTTATAAATGAAAAATATTTTTTTTAATAAACATAAATAGGTTTTTAGCGTGATTTGTTATTTTATACATATTTTATTTTAGAGAATTTGACATAATTTTAAACTTAAAATTATGGTATTCTCATTTTAGAAAGGAAGGAAGAATAAAAACTATTAATATTACTACTTTAATCATTTTCAAACTTTAACAATACAGAATTGTTACATCATAGCACTCGCTAGTGCTTTTAAAATCTGGCTCGTTGATTTATAATAATTTATTAAACTTCACTATTAACATTATTTGGTATATGGATTCGTAATATTTTGTATATTTCTCTATACAAAATACAAATGAACAAGTTTAAGAAGAAGTTAATGTCAAATATTCCATGTTATAAGGAAATGTTTGCTTTTTTCCAAAAACTTAACAAATCATGTTAATTTTAATTGATTTGAATGAATAGTAATTTGTTAAAACTAATCAGAACTAAATGTAACTAGAACACTGAATTTGTTTTGTCTAATTAAAGAGCAAAGTCATCTGAAATGAAGATTTCCAAAGTTACTGCAGAAGACATGTACTATCAGTACACTGATATTCATCAGGCAGAGGGAAACAAGGTAATATTGCCTTTATACTTCCTTCGTCCTTACATGATGAAGATTTGACATTGGTATTAATTGGCCTGAAATGTTTCCCTTTTGTGTTCAGTGAACTTAATTTTCCTTGTCAAAATGCTTATTCATCTTAAATTACATAGCCTCTAAAATATAAATATAACATAAATTAAATTGAGACACCAAGGACCAAATGAAGAAAATACATAACCTCTAACCTTAAATATTATAAACTACCTGTTTACCCGTGCCTTGCTACGGGATTAACGTATAAACAGTAATGTTTTAGTTTATTTTAAATGTTGAATTTCAATAAGCATCACTTAGCCTTTTTTATTTAACAGCTGATATGGTGTTGAACAAATAAAGTAACTCCATTAAAATATCATTGAAACTTTAAAGGTGACTGGGGTGGAGCCCTTCAGTTGGAATTGAATGAAACCATACCAGAAACCTCCCGGGAGTGAACTCTACAATTTCCTTAAGTTTCATGGCGATCTGATGAGTGGTTTTGTAATGCATAAAGGACATACACACATACATTTGTTTATATATACAGTATATAAATTTCAAACTGCTCACCTTTAGTTTTATTGTAAAATAAGTCAATGAACACCCTAAAATGATGACCACCATTAAAAGATTGTGCCAAAAAGGTGGAACAAAGGTAAGAAATACGATCTATAAATAGTAGCAAAAGTTATTGATAATTTATTAAGTTAATAAATTATCTACCGTTGTAATCCTAGTTTCTTTATGTAAAAATACGATATGCCACATATGTATTTTAAAATAGGTTTTATGGATTAATAATGTTGGAACAAAACCATGTTTCATACAGCCCATGTTATTTTTGTGGTAAAATTTTGATATTTGACCCCCCAAAACAGCCCTTATTTATTGAAAAATTGAAATTTTTTTTATTTTTCTGGAGTAAGACCTTCAGTCTTAATTTAAAATTTTTCCAACACTAGAAAGTGGGTAAACATTTTTGTCGTGAATGAATGAGTGAGTGAGTAATCCCAGTTCAGCTTTATATTAGAGTGACTAGGGGACACCCCTGCACACTTCACGTGCCAACTCCGTTATTCACTACTAATTGAGTGGTAACATTCTTCAAGTCATTCACATTTTAAAATCCCAATAACTTAAATCTATCGCATAGTTTTTCTCGGTGCTGGATTTTTTGGAGTTAATAATAAAATCATCATAATTAACAGTGAAATGCATAAATGTATAGGAGTTGCAGAAATCTTCCAAATGGAACATTGTGATGGAGGATGTTCAGCAATAGATCACAGAGATGTTTTGGATACATCAAGCTCAGTTTCCCCACATTACAAAAAAGAACACAAATTATCATACCACTCATTTAAACACTTATGATCATAATTGCCTATCACTTAAGATTATACAGACAATGACAATTGTACAAAAGTTTATACATTTATTATGGATTGTAAAATGCCATAATAATTTTTTTTTTCATTTGGTGAATTTATTTTTTCATTTGGTAAATAAGAACTATCAAAATATATATTATTTATTTAAAAGATTCTTGACTTTAAACTGTAACTAAATGAAGCATAGGTAATATAAGTATGAATATAAAATTTGACTATAATCACTGTGACCATTGTGAAAATGTACTGATAGCAATAGTTCTACTCGTGAACCTAATGATTGTTCAGAATAGTTTTTATCTTATTATCTAAAACAAGCCATGTCCAGACAAACTTTTTTTGGCTTCAACAATTTTTAATTTTTGGGGAGGTTTTTGACCATGAGAAATCGATTTCCAGCAGTCTCAACCCTGGAAAAGTTCTGATTTCTGCCCCAGAGGCTCCTAGAGACGTCCCGTGTTATTGACTTCTAGCAGAAAGTGGGGTATCAAACTATAGGTATTTATCTCCTACATCAAATTATACCATTACATTTTGGAAGAGACAACATTTAAGGCCCTTGTCCCCCTCCCCTAATAAAAAATATGTTCAAAAACCCAACATTGGGTAATTATCACATTGGGATGGGCCACTCACGAGCTACCGCAGCCCATCACAGTTGATGTGGTGAGAGAACAACCCACATCAACTGTGATGGGCCACTCACGAGTTACCGCAGCCCATCACAGTTGATGTGTTGAGAGAACAACCCACATCAACAAACAACAGCTGATTTAAAGTATTTTTCCTGTTTTTATTATTTTATGCAGGTTTTACTTGTCAATTAGTTTTATTTTTGAATGGGTTTACCTTGTCAAACACTGTTAGTGTGAAGTCTTTCCAAGAGTGTCGTTTTCGTGTCTGTTGCTATAGTTACTTAGCAGTATAAAGGTATTTATTTTGCATTTTGCAGAATAAGATTAACCCTTATAAAATAAGCGTTGTTTGCCTGAACTAAATATTTTATGTTTGAAAACCTAGAAATGAAACGCGGAAGACCTCTGAAACGAAATTTTATTAATAACCTACAATGTAGAGAAACAACAAACGATCCTTAGGATTCTCTGGGAGATAGGGATGCTACCTCTTAAGTTTGCAAAATTCAACTGAGGGAAGCTCGGTCTTCCGGTACTTTACCAATAAAACAAATCAATTTATTTTCATACAATTAAACATCTAAATTACTAATTTTTCTTTTTACCTCTTGAAAAATAAATCCACTTTCAAGAGTGAAATAAATCTAACTAACATAAATGCACTGCAATAATAATGCGTTTACTATTGATAGGCACAATGTTTCAGCCATTCAATAAGAATTAAGTGCAAGCATGAATTCTTAAGCTTATATTGATGTAATATATAATTTAAGGGATCTACAAACGAATTTTCGAAAAGGCCAGGTTTTCGGCTTTTACTAGATATGATTTTCTTATTGATTTTATATTCTAGGTTATATTTTTAAAATTAACTAACAAAGTAGGCCCTACACATGACGAGTTTGTTTCCTACAAAGAGGTACTCGTAGGCCTATTTGATTTTCTATTACTTGCCCATTCCTCCCAAGCTTGCAGGTTAAAAGCTTTTTTATTATATAACACAACACATATTTCACAGTCTATAATTTCGTAAAACACTGCACTAACCTCTAAACACAAATCAATGAACCAATACACCCAAGTGGGGTATCAAATTACAGGTTTTCTTCTCTTAATTACAAATATACCATCAGATTTTAGAAATGACTATGGACTCCACTGCTCCAAAAATAAAAAATGCATGGTCATAGTGCTTAAGAATCCTGGTGAGGCTGTAGGCCGATCTTTTTCATGAGGCAACATGCCGAGGTCCACAAATGGGACCTTGGTGAGGCCACAAGCCGAACTTTCCCCCACGAGTGTGTAGGCCAAGTTTCACAATGGGGCCTGTAGCAGAGCATCTTGGCGTTTGTAGGACAAGTTCCCCCACGAGGCCACAGGTCAAGTTCCTCAAAGGGGCTATAGGTAAACGCGAAAGACTTCCGTAACAAAATTTAATTAATAACCTACAAGGTAGAACTACAACAAACGATCCTCTATGAGACATGGGTACTACCTCTTCAGGTTGCAAAATTCGGCTGAGTGAAGCTTAGCCTCCCGGTACTAAAATTGGTAAATATTTGAACATTGTAGTGAAGTTGAGAGTTGATATTGGTCACTTAATAATATGTTCAAATTATATAATTTACAATAAAACCAATATATTTTTAATTTTTAACTAGGCCTTTCGCCAGCAAAGCTGGCATCATCAGGCAACACAACTTTATTTGTAAACAAACAAGACAATAATTAGTTCTGAAAACAGATGTAAATAATTTAAAGAATATAAGTATAAATATATTGTAAACAATGTATAGTGTGTATATATATATCAGAGTGTATAATTTTTAATAAAATAAGTTGATAATAAACAAGAATTTTGAATAGGTCCATTTTCATTGTTCATTAAAGATGAATTACTCTTGTTTATAAAATATGTTTCCCAGGCATTCAAGTATTTAGAAGATGAAACTGATTTTATTATTTTTGAATTTTCTTTGCTAATATTGTGATTTGTTGTCAAACAATGTCTAGCAACTGCTGACTTTTCTTCTCTGTTAAATTTAATGTGTGAAAAATGTTCTTTGAATCTTATTTTTAAATTTCTTTTGGTTTGTCCTATGTATTTTTCTTCGCAGTTATCACAGTTAATTTCATTAACTGCGAAGAAAAATACATAGGACAAACCAAAAGAAATTTAAAAATAAGATTCAAAGAACATTTTTCACACATTAAATTTAACAGAGAAGAAAAGTCAGCAGTTGCTAGACATTGTTTGACAACAAATCACAATATTAGCAAAGAAAATTCAAAAATAATAAAATCAGTTTCATCTTCTAAATACTTGAATGCCTGGGAAACATATTTTATAAACAAGAGTAATTCATCTTTAATGAACAATGAAAATGGACCTATTCAAAATTCTTGTTTATTATCAACTTATTTTATTAAAAATTATACACTCTGATATATATATATATATATATATATATATATATATATATATATACACTATACATTGTTTACAATATATTTATACTTATATTCTTTAAATTATTTACATCTGTTTTCAGAACTAATTATTGTCTTGTTTGTTTACAAATAAAGTTGTGTTGCCTGATGATGCCAGCTTTGCTGGCGAAAGGCATACACACTATACATTGTTTACAATATATTTATACTTATATTCTTTAAATTATTTACATCTGTTTTCAGAACTAATTATTGTCTTGTTTGTTTACAAATAAAGTTGTGTTGCCTGATGATGCCAGCTTTGCTGGCGAAAGGCCTAGTTAAAAATTAAAAATATATTGGTTTTATTGTAAATTATATAATTTGAACATATTTGAACATTGATTCTATCTATATTGATTTGGTGGTCTTAAGAGTTTATTTTGTATTTTTTGTGTGAATATTGATTGCATTATTTTGATGATCAGCAAACATTTTTATTGACTAAACATTGTACTATTTTTTTTCCATCTTGCCAATAAAAATATTACCAGTAAAACCTCCATAACACTTCTGAGGTACAAGTTGATCAGCTTCAAAGCTGTTCCATAATTGAAAAATTCTTTCCATATAAGAATTTTCTATCTGTGATCAGTATTACTTTTTCTGGTATATGAAAAATTATGTGTATATAGATGGTATATAAGTGTAAATACAAATTCATTGGATACAATAACAGTTTAGAATACGCTTGACAGCCTTGACTGTTCTGGTTGTCTTGATAAATTTAAATGTTGCACTTAGATTATTGTACTAACCTAGAATTATACATCTTCCAACAAGGAAAAGTGAAGTAATATTCAAAAAAAGTTCTTTACAGCTAAAATACATGCTTACACACTATTCTTCATATATAACACATTGACTTTTTCTTAAGTGCTATGCAATTTATGTTATTTTTTTAATTTTTTTTTTTTAAATATTGAAATTTAATTAAGTTAGTTTACAAGTTAACTGTGATAGGTATACCTTAGTCACATAATCTATGTAAAC
Source organism: Stictocephala bisonia (assembly GCA_035578905.1). NCBI lineage: Eukaryota > Metazoa > Arthropoda > Insecta > Hemiptera > Membracidae > Stictocephala > Stictocephala bisonia. Next base: position 113,721 of record JAQJVL010001007.1, on the reverse strand, counting down.
ATAAACTTTATTTACTTCATTTATTTTAATACTAATCAGAGATCTTAATGCAAATTGGGTTAAGGCCAATTGAAATACTACTTGTAAAAGGCCTATATTTAAGGTCATTTGGGAAGTCTCCACATAGGAATTGTTCAATGTTGGCCATCTTAAAGTGTGATATTTTTGTAAATATATATAGGCTTAATGGATATGAACAGATATATTTCATGTACCCGGGCCATTGTAAATAATTAGTGCCTTTTGTATTAGCTCTAGATAAAGCATTATTTGTGCTTACTTCTATATTGCCCAGGAAACTAAGTGTATGATTAACTATTAAATGAAGAGGAAAATTATCTGTAGAATAAATATTTAGTTTTTGAGTTTTTAAATACTGCATTTAGTTATGGAATGTTTTCTGCTATAATTTGTTTATGAACATATTCTATCTATTTGTTATTTGTGTAATATGGTCTGACCAAATAAATAATTTAAAGATGTGTTTTGTCATTTAAAAGAACCTTATCTCTAACATGTTTTTTTTTTTTTTTTAATTAAGTGAAAATTCAAGAGTTGTTTGGTTCATTTAATGTGTTTTTTCTGTCAACTGACCTCTTCTATTAAGTTTTTATTTTATAAAAAATCGTTAATATCACTAAAATTGCAATAAGTTAGTATAATGGAACATTTTAACTTATTGGCGAGTATCCAGGTCATATGACCTGACTTTATGCATGTCAGTGTTGAGTATGTCACCTTGGAAACCATTGTTAGTAATTAATTAATGCCTTTTGTAATTACTTAGAGTACAAAATTATCTCTAATTATTTTTATTTCCCAGAGTACACAGTAAGCCCAATACAAGCAATATAATATTATAGAAAAATAATAAACATAATAATAAAATATACTGTAATTGCAAAATACTGAAATAAATAAATATTTCAACAGCCTACTTTTTAATAATGGAACAAAAATTTGAAACGCTAAATAAGTTAATATCAGTAATTATGATATAAGATACTTAACCTTCGCACTGGCAATCAAATTCGCCTTGACTGGCAGGCCATTTTTATAGTTTGTGCAAACGTTTGTTTGAAAATTACTATAAAATCAGGATTTGATGAGAATTTAATGTATTATATATCAATGTATTCAAAAATTTATGTTCTACCACATAAAAGCTAAAAAAAGTTCAAAATTATTTAGAAACAAGTTTTTTGTGGTTTAAAGTTAGAATTTTTATTTTATGAAAAACAATTTCCTAACTAGTGCTCATGTAGCAAACACTAAAAATGATCAATAACCAAATCCAAGATATACAAAGTGTGCAAAATGTTGTCTTGAAAAAGAAAATACTAACTGAAAAGAACTTATTTCTGTAAATTATTTGTAAAAATAGAAATTTATTATCGACTTGAGTTTGACTGGCTCCCGCTGATTACTGAAGTCTACAAGTAGCCTTTTGGCAAAGGCCAGTAAATAAAAACAAAAATCTAAATATTAAGTGAACATACAAAATGAAAGCGCATAATTTGCCGAATTAAACGGTAGTCCGATTTATTTGTTGAGTTTTCGTAAAATTACGTAATAAATATGCAATGTAAAATGAGTTGTGAAATACGAGGCTTCCAGTACACTCGGGGCGAAAATGAGTGCAACTTTGCCAACACGAGGATTAATAAATATGAGACTAGGGTTAAAGTTCTTAGATATTCCAAACAAATTTTCGAATACTATGAAAATGGGCATTACAACTTATAATAAATTACCAGAAGAGATAAATGAAAGTAAAAATCTTCATCTTTTTAAAACTATATTAAAACATTTTCTATTAGACTTTGTCCATACAAGAAATATAACCATGTTTAAGTTTATTTTTAAGGTTCAAAATGTATCCTGATTACAGCTAACTGTAGATAGTCAATATTAAAATTATGTGACACATCATACATTACTCTGAGAATTGTCTCATTTTTATAATTTATGTGACTAATTTTTAATTGAATATAACATTTATAATACTGAACTATTATGTATATAAAAAAACGACAAAATAAATAACAAATCAAGTATATGACCACGGAAATTCAACAGTGAACACTATTCATACAAAAAAAGTAATTCAAGAAATACGTAGATAAACAGATCCTTTGATTTATAGAAATCATTTATCAGTTCTTTGAACATACCAGCACTATCGGCAAAAATATCAACAACCACGGGTACTTTATTTCCATGTCTTTGGATTAAAGTAATGATACCATTTTGTTGTTAAGATATGCCATTGTGATGTCCAGCGAGCAGCTCCAAAGAACGAGTGTGATGGCCAAAAAACTACTCTGTGTCTTTGAGCGAGTAGGAGGGACAATGCCATTGTAGGTGTCTGGGTGGGTGGGTCGATGTCACTCCACTGATAGTGAGTTTAAAGTTGAAGCGGCCTAATAACATGTTGACTTAATTTATCATGATACTTTACCGGATTACGTGGAAGTTCAAAAATATTACATAGTGTAGAACCATTGCCTATAGAAGCAAGAGGACTGTCCACTAAATTAGGTCCCATGAAGCCGTGTTTTCTGTTCATATTTTATTCATTGTCACCATTATCATTGTCTGTATAATTCTTTTTGTTTTGGTGTGGTCGCTCCCCTCTCACTATTGGCTATCACCCTGTGATATAGGAGGTTCCTATTGTTTCGGTCAAGGCCAACGACTCCAAAATAAACACAGTTGTCCTCCAACCCTGTCTGTTGTTGTCATGTCAGTCAGTTAATTTAGTTGGTGTGCAGTCTACGGATTACTTTAATTTAAATCATGCCTCAACCATTGAAAAGGGCTTTTTAATACAAATGTAAGAAGCACCGTAATGACAAATGCTTGGAATATTGTAAAAGAAATGCTTATGTTAATAAAGCAATAAAGAAACTAAATATAAAGTGATTCAAACAAAAAAGTGATGATCCGTGAAAACCTTACACTCTGACAGTCGATATATTCTTGGTGTTAGAGTGTCAGTAAATTAATTAATGCAAATATTTTTAGCATTAATTTAAAATGGATTTTTGCAGCTTCTATTTTTGCTATTTTTTAAATATTTAACCCCTTTTACTTATCCACTTTTTTTCTTTACAAACTATTTTTCCTGTCAATATTGTACATATACACTTTTCAATAGTTTTTATGTAGTTATTGGGATAATACATTGCATTCTGTATTTTCACTGTCGTTTCTTGTTAGAAATTTACTGAGATCAGAAGAACCATATTAAAATGTATTTTTCGTTTGCCGGCTACCTCCTTTCTCAGGTCACTATTCTTACTTTTCCCTCGTCCTTCCAACACACATTCTTTCGGATTCCACGTAAAGCTTTAGATGTCCTGACTATCACTGAAAAACTCTTTCTGAACTGTCAAAACTCAGTAACCAGACTCCACAGGTCATCCTACACTCATGTAATCATTCATATATGCCTTAAAATACATACAAAGTTGTGTTGGCATCTAATATCTGAGAATTATAATTATGTTTAGGCATTCATAACGTAAAATCATTAAACAGTTTTTGTGACATCTGTTTTACAAGTTGCAATTCCAATACTATCAGTTTTTCGTTTCAGTTCGCATTTAGAGGTAGAGAAAAGTATCAAATATCATTTGAAAGGGGTTAACCGGAAATTCTGACCAAGATCTCAGAACTGTACATCTTCTGACGATAAATACAGATATGACAATTATGAATTAGTGACACCTTAAGCACAGTTTGGGGCGAATTCAGCTATCATCAATGCTGCAAATGGAGGATATATTTAACATTTATGATACATTTTTGTAAACTTCATTCTTTTATGAGTATTTTAATGCTCAATACGTTTGGGTTAAGTTATCCTTGTTTGTAATAAATATAGCGATTTAAAATCAGGTAATTCTTTTTTACACACCCTTTATTTTACCTGAACATAGTTCTTGTGTGCAGAAAGAAACCATGTAACACACACTGCTTTAAAACTATATGTACATATCCATATATTTTTCAGCAGTTTAGAAAAACAATACAAGAACACAATGGTTGTGAGGAAAATGAAACGTGTACAGCAAAACTGGCTTCAGACCTTATTCGGATTCCATACAATCGTTCCTTGGCAACTAACTGCTCTGTTCACAGTGAGATAACTGTTGAGAGTAAAATGAGTGCATGCCGCAAACAACACTTATGTCCTAGTTCATACCTACCACAATTGTGTCTCAAATTTATATCTGGTCATTTTTAATATCAAGTTTAGTCATATCCTAAGCGTATAAAATTATATTTGAACACCAAGAAATTTAGGATGGTTATTTTTTTACAGCGTCATTGTTTTAAATAAACTATTTTATGCTCAAAGGTAAATTAACCAACTGTCTAAACCTACTTGAACTATATAACCTTTAATGCTTAAAAGCCAAATCCCTTATGTAGATATAAAAAATTCTACAACTGATATGTTGGGAGAGCTGAAATTTGGTGCACAGCTTCTTAAGGTCTCAAATGGGAAAATAAAAGGTTCTGATGTATCAGTGTTGTCTAGCAAGTGCAGTGAGCTCTGTAAATAATTTCCATATGATGATTTTACTTGATTCTTTAAGTATTATCACAGTCCATGGTATTAGACTGTGGTAAAAACTTTTGCTATGGTTACTAAACAATTAAGCAATAGAAGAGCTTGCTGTTGCTATTTCTTTATGTTTATTGCAAGTCAAATGATAGAATTTGGATTTAGAAAAGAATTTCTTACTATGCTACCACACTGAATAATGGTGGCAATACAAGACATCAGAAGCTCATAAACACTTCGATCATGTTAAAATAGTAACTTGTTGCTGCAATAAGTTAGAACTGCAGTAATTCAAAGTTCTTATAGTTATCAAGTTTTTCAGCGAGGAAAGGATAATTTTTATAAATGACTTATTAAGGGTTAACTTTCATGGTAAAGTTACAGCTTTCGCTGACGACATAGCATTTTTCTATTCGAATAAAAATAGTAATATTTTATGTGACATGATGACTGAAGACTTACTGCTGCTTAGGAATTGGTGCAAAGCAAATATGATGGAAGTTAATGTCGAAAAAAACTAAATTTATTAATTTTGGATTCACCGATTTTGAATTGCCTTTGCCGTTAAAATACCATCTTTACAACTGTAACACTTTTCAAAATTGTAAATGTCAACATATTGAGAAAGTAACAAATATAAACTATTTAGGAGTTGTCCTGGACCAAAGACTATCATGGGAAAATCACATCATCCGATTAAATAATAAATTAAGGTCATCAATACGAACTTTTTATTATTTACACAACTTCTGCAACACATCCTTGTTAAGAACGTTATATTTTTCTTTAATTAATTCCAAAATTCAGTATGGGTTAATTTGTTACGGTGGAACATACAAAACATTGATAGATAAAATAAGAGTATCTCAAAATCATTTTATACGTCTTATGTTAAGAAAAAGATTAAGAGACAGTTCCTTTCCACTGTACCAAGATTTAAAGATTTTAACAGTTCAACATTTATTCGTGTATAAGGTTCTGAGAATATTTTTCATTAGAAGCGGTAACAGAGAAGACAATGAATTACATTGCTACAACACTAGAGATAGAGCTCGTGGCAATATTAAAATTCCTAAAGTAAATAAAAATATTTTCAGAAAGTCTTTTGAATATTTAGTGCCTAAATTTGTTAATCACTTACCTATCTTCATTAGAAACATTACAGCTTTCAATTTATTTTGTAGAAAACTTAAAGAATGGCTTTTAAGTCTTAGTGACATTAGTTTCATGAGTGATATCCTTTCTTAATTAATTCTTAGATTATGTTTGTGTTTTTTTATTTATTGTTATTTATTATAATACAGCTGACTCTTTGTACCTCTAAGTTAAAATATGTGTGTGTGTATATATATATATATATATATATATATATATATATATATATATATATATATATATATATAGATAAGAATAGAGCTTACATTTTTTTTCTTTATATATTGTAATTTTTATACATAAGTCTAATGTAATATGCATGTGTTGTACATGCAGACACTGCAGATAGTGGCTATTAAATTGTAAATAACTGCTAGACTCAAATCAAATTAAATTGTTTTATTATCTATGTAACTTAATCTTTTTTAGCTGATCACTCAACTTGTTATGTGATCAGTAAATTTCCAAGTTTGTTTATTGTTTTTATTTTTGTAAAAATATGTGGAAATAAATAACATTTATCATTATCATTTATCATAATACTTGGAGGTATGTCCTCTGCTCTGCAATACTGTTTGTTAAACAGAGCACCAAAGACATGTTTTATTTTATTTTCTAGAATGCACTTGGTGAGGAGTTATTTATGTAGGTTTTAACTGTGAATATTGCCAGAGCAGGCAAGCCTTTGTAGGGCTACTTTTTCTGTTTCATATAATTTGCCAGACATTTTATTTATTTTATTTCACATTTCAATAGCAGTGCCATTACAATATATTTGTTATAAATTATCTTTCAGGAAATATTAGGTCAGGTTAAAAGGCAGCATATTGGAAAGATAAGACATCAGCAAACTTACCTTAGAAGACAAGTCTACTAACACCACAGTGATATTTATGATTATGTGATTCTTTTGTATTTGTTTACTACTACTGTGGTGTTAGTGGACTTGTCTTCTTAGATAAGTTTGCTGATGTCCTATCTTTCCAATATACTAACTCTTTCAGGAAATACCAATACCAGGGATCTACTATTATAATAGAAGGTATATGCTAATACTATATTCAATTGCAGGCGTGGCAGCTCAGAGTTTAAGGCTTCAGACTGTAGAGACCACTGAGCTGACGGTCGGTACTTCAACTGTTCCATAAAGCTCCCACACAGGCCTGCAGGGCCATGTGAATGAAGTTTAACTCAAAATTATACTTTCATTTTATCTTCGCATTAACCTAAAATTTGGTACTTTAGTGCATTTATTAGAAACAAGAAGTTCAGCCATTGAAACTCCACTGAAAATACTACAGTGATTGTATAGTTGTAAGAATAAATGGGTAAAACGAGAAACTGCAATCGACAGAACACTTGGTGTAAACTTATATTTTTCTGATTTTAACTAACGGTTTGATACTAATTACAGCCTAATTAATCATATTTTTGGTTAGGGCCTTTATTAAAATTTGCCTTCCTGGAATTCACTCTCTTAATGAGATAAATTTTTCTTCATTCAGGTTTTTAAATCCCAACCCTCACAAGTTCCTGTAAAAGAGCATTTTTTCTTTTCCATGCATAAAAAAAAAAATTATCCATAAAAGTAATGAATTGTCATATTATTTTCAGGACATCATTTAATGGTCGGTGATGCAGTGGACCCTCCAATGAGATTCTTCTTATTAAATAATGGTGTCTTGAAGTTATTTGTACATGTTCCATTTTTCAAGCAACATGTCTTTTTCCAAGCAAGCAAAGCAAGGTGGGGATTTTCCACCATAAAAGCAATGTTTATAAAAGTAAAAATGTTCAGACTCCAGTCAATTGACACTAAACTACTTCAAGTTGACCATGGTTATCACAAAAATAGTTTCTGAATAGGAATGGTGGTAGTGAGGTGAACGAGAGATACCTACATCAAACACTTCAATAAGAGTCTGACTTCAATGTTGTAATAAGTCAACTGAACCATTTTTTTCAATCATTCAAAGGCATTGCTGTACATTTCAATGGTTCATTTGGCAATTACTGTGATGAGCTGGCACTAATCTGATTTCTGTAGATGAAAAATCTGAAAGCTGCAGACCATTAATTATTTACTAAATATGGAAATAAAAATAGCAATAAGAAAATGATGAAAAAGTTTGTTGATTAAGATCTTGTCTTGAACTTTTGAAAGTCACATGCAATTCCTCACCACCAAAATTTTGTTGAAAACTGTTAGATGGCAATTTTAGACTATGCTTCCAGTATACTTAAGACATTCAGAAAAGATATTATCCAGTGCAGCACTACTTCCCGCTTACAAAGTAGTGTCGCCAACATCAACATCTCCAATTTCGAGTACAAATTAGAAGCATAGGGAAAACATTTGTTTAAAAATAAGAGAACAAACAGGTATCATTAAATTAATTTTAAACATGACATTTATTTGGAGCAAATATTTTTATGGAAAATTAGATATAATATGTTATTGTATTATTAACTTAAAACGTTCAGATTTAATTTTACAAATCTTTAGGATCAATCCGAACAAAGTAGTGACCCTTTTAGTCAAATTAGTTGTTAGACTACGTGAAATTGTTTACTTTTAAAATATATTAACTACCAATTAGTGTTTAAACAAAGATGTACTAATTTCATGTTGCCCATGGCATCTATTTTGATCAAGTACATTTATTTCAAGACAAGAACCTTATTTTACTAGTTTGAACACAACATGAATATAATTTAAATTGAAATTATGTTCAAATATTCAAATACAGTACCTATTGTGAAGCACAGATTGAGGGTTACATCCAAGCTAACTAAGGCTCACAAATTGGGATCAACCATTCATTATTTATGGATATATTTCTTTTAATTGGGCATTTAATTCAATCAAGTTAAATAATAGATGTTGCTATTGTTTATGAATTGGCTTTCTATTATATTATTCATATAAGTAGTAATTTTTACCAAAACAGATTCTTCTATGTTGTTCTTTAAATGAAATAAAATCATTTTGAAAAACAAAGGTTACCAGTGACAACTGTGTACAGTTTAATAAAATTTACAGCAATTAAAATATATACTGAATATTTAAAAGAATGTATATATTCATCTACATGAAATAGATAGACAATTTCCATCGTAAAACATGAACCACATTTTATCCTGATACAAATAAACGTATATATATATTCCGCTATATTTTATTATGTAGTTTCAATTAATTAACTACCGGTATATCATAAGTTTTTTAAGCAATGCTTTGAAAGCAACGTTATATTTCTATGAAATAGATTATGATTTTAGACTGTTTTCACAAAGTTATTAACTATAACTGAGCAGATATTGTCCTATCTCAGTTTATTTCTATATCTGTAAATTGATGTTGATACATCTAAAATTATTAAGATTATGGGATTTTCCTGCCTTCCATCTCAAAGGGGAGCTAAGCCTTTGGCCTCACAAGGCAACTCTATTTTGAGTTCAGGTTCTCACTAGCAAATTGGAGATCACGTTGTGAATGCCAATAGAACTTGTGAATGTCAATACCACTGTAGTGTATGGGTGGTTTTGCTACTGGGCATTGACCCACCCACCCATACAAGTACAGTGGCATTGACCCACCTGCCCACCCATACACGTATAGTGGCATTGACCCATCCACCCGCCCATACACGTACAGTGGCATTGACCCACCCGCCCACCCATACACGTACAGTGTATTTTGACTTTTTCTAAACCCAAAGGAATATTGGTGTTCAGAAGAGTGATAAATTGGTACCAACTTGTTGCCTTATTATTAAACATTTTTCTGATTTTAAGTCTGTGGGCCCCAAAATTTAATTTTTTTTTTTTCAAAATCTGAAGTTTAAAATGATTTATAAAAATAATAATTTGATTCTACACTCAATTGAAACATTATCGTTTTCAACAATTGGCATTTGGGGGTCAATATATTTTAACCTTTATTATAAAAAAATATTAGAATTCAGCTTAACTTTCCACTTGGGAGCATTTAGTCAGTTACTAGACTTTCTTTTGAAGTGGGGGCCTACAGATCGTAACTTTTTTTAAACAAAGATTTATCAAAATTCATGACAAGAATATTTATTTTGGTAACCTTCTCAAAGTATGTTTTGAAACATATAGCAATTTTCTCAAAATATAAGCTTTTGTCTTTAGGTCATAATGAATAGCATAAACACCTCCATGGAAAACGATACAAGGCATATTTTAAAAGTAATTACTGTTTTGAAATCCCGCCGTTGTAGCGCTGCAGTTGACATGCTGTGTAACACCAACATCTGTTGGCAAGCCACAGCCACCGTTACGGATCCATTTGACTGTATTTCAGGTTGCTTAAGAGTGTTTATAATACCTCCTCCGATTAATAATGCCTCTGACTGTAAAGTATGTGCGTTTTAAGTTTTCTTAACGCTAAAGGCGTGATGGCAGCTGACATTCATTGTGAGGTCTGTGAACTTTATGGAGTAAACAGTGATGGGATGGTATGGATATGAGTGAGAGCATTTAAAGATGGCCCTACGAATTTGCATGATGAGGATTGAAGTTGACAACCTCATCTCATTACTGATGACTTGGAGCAAAACGTAACTGAAAAAGTCAGAGAAAGACACCTTACGCCTACAACTGCATCGTTATGTAGTGAGTGTTCTCAAGTGTCAAGAAGTGTGATATATAAAATTGTGATAGAACGTTTGAAGTCCCAAGTGTTACGCTTACACTGGGTTCCCAAAATGCTGACGGACAAAAACAAATGTTTAACCAGTTATCTCACATTCCTAAAGCATTTAAATTGTGATGGTGACGATTTTTTAAACCAAACTGTCATTGTGACAAATCTCACGGTGAATGTCAGGTGCTTTCATGCCTTTAGCATTAAGAAAACTTACACAGCACATACTTCACAGTCAGCCGCATTTTTAATCAGAGGAGGTATTTTAAACTCTTATAAGCAATCTGAAATACAGTCATATGGCTCTTTAACGTTGGCACTTTGATGTTACTAAACATATCTGGAGGCAGAATTGTTGTTTTATAATTCTAAACTTACAGTCATGTGAAACCCCATTCTTGTTAGGCCAAAGTCAGGATCATAACTGTGCAACTTTTCATAAAATGTATATATGATAGTTAATATATTTAAGTCAATTTTTACATATTATATAGTTCATAAGTTTTAAAAAATGTAGCCACTGGTTAAAAATTAAAAGGGTGGTAATTCAATTAAATTAACTATTTGGCTTATTTTGTGCTGCTACAATATTTTTATAAATAAAATGAAAAGTTATTTGAAATATAATAATTAAATTAAAACACATTTCCTAAACATAAACAAAACTATTAATTATATTATTAAAATATTTATATTACATAAATATATACAGATCAATTTAAAATAAACATAATAAATAAATATTATTTACTTTATTTGACTTACTTTTAAATAAGTTTGATTTTTAACCAAATTTGATTTACTTCTCAATTGAATAAACAAATTTTGAGAAAATTAGCTATTAAGGAAACAGACTGGCAAGTAAGATTTGTTTACAGTATATACTTAAGTATAAGTAAGTATAATTATATATACTTAAGGAGTATATATAAAAATTATATTTTATACACAATTTTTGTGATATGTATATAATTTTACTTAATTAGTAGACTGTTTTATTATCCGAGACACAGTCTGGCTTAGTTTATTATTTTCTTTTATAAGTTTAGAACTTTTAGTTTTTACATAATCATCCAATACATGCTGCTTAGCGTGCCAAACTAAGTGGTCACAATATTCACTACTGTTTGAAAAAACTCCAGAATCACAGAAAGCACACACTTGGGTTTCTCTTTCATGTGCTTGCGTAATATGACTATGAAGAGTAATAGAGTTAGGACATTTCTTTGCACATAGTGGACAAGCCACCTCTAAAATATCAGCATGACACGCTTCAACATGTTTACGGAGAGTAGTTGCATACAGAAAAGAAGAAGGGCAATGTTGGCATGTAAAGGCTCGATCACAGCTGTGTGTAACTTGATGGGCTCGCAATGCTGCTCTCTGATTGAAGGCTCTTGGGCAGCTGGTGCACTTGAACGGGCGTTCTCCAGTATGGATCCTCTCATGCTTGTGTCTGGTCGCTGAATCCCCAAAAGCCTTCTCACACCATCTACAACCATATGGGCGTTCCCCTGTGTGACTTCTTTGATGAATAACAAAACCATTTCTAGAGTTGAAACATTTTGAACATTTTTCACAGTAAAACTGTCGATTCCCTGATTTAAATTTCTGCCTTCCATTTGGCTTACACAAAATATTATTGCTGTAGTTGTCTTTCTCTTTGCAATTGTGAGCTTCAAGATCTTTTCTATCGTAAAATTTTGTACTGCACAGCATACAATACAGATGCACACCTGTGAGGTGAGAGTGAAGTGTTCTCTCACGTTTGTACCGCATCCCACAGTAGAAACAACAGAATCGTCCCCTTACAGAATTAGGGTTAATTTCAGGAAAATAGTTTCCTGATGTTGAAATTGCAACATCACACAAAGTGGCTAAGTCGCTGAGATCAGATTCAATAAACTTAACATCGGAATGACACTTTTTACTCTTAAAATCAGGCTCTGATTTTGAAAGAGATTTATTTACAATTTGGGAATGTTCTAACACATGTTTTTCTAAATGAAAGCACAACTGATCTTGATTTAGCACAGTGATTTTACAAATTGGACATTGATTGGAGAAAGTCTTCAAAACATGAGATCTGATGTGTTTCCTAACAGCTACTTTCTGAGTAAACCCACTGGAGCACAACGGACAGCAGTAAGGCTTCACCCCTGAATGTATTACTTGGTGTTTGAATAAAGTACCACTGTCTTTAAATGCTTTTGGACAGAAATTACATTGGTAAGGCCTTTCATTTGTATGGACACGTTCGTGCTGTTTCTGAAGAGTCAAAGTATGAAATCTACTTGGGCAAAATCCACAGACATAGGGTTTTATACGGGAATGAATATTTTCATGAGCTAGTAAGCTACTACGAACGAGGAACGTTTTTGGGCAGTATTTACAAGTGAATAAGGGTTGCAGAGAGTGGGTGGATTCATGCCTTTGTAATGCCACTTTCTGATTGAATCCTCGATGGCAGATGGTGCATGTGAATGGCCGAGTGTCTTGGTGGATGACCTGATGCTTCATAAGTGTGCTACTATCTATGAAGCGCTTGGCGCAAACCTTACATGTGAATGGCCTCTCTCCCGTATGTGTCCGTAAATGGATCACTGAACCCTTACGAGATATAAATGTCTTGTCACACTGCTTGCAGGCCCATGTTCTTTTGCCACTATTCTCTGTTCGCTCCTCAATTACTTCATTGTGACTATCCTCCAAATGGCTAAAACAAAAACAAAACTTTTTTTGTTAATTTTATAAGTTTTATTGAAGTTTGTGGACTTTTTATGTTAGCATTAATTTTACAGGTAATTGTTTAAAAAGAAAAAGCATTTAAATTAAATAACAACATTAAATAACAGTACAGATTTTAATGCATACGGCATAAACAGACCGTTAATTCTAAATTGTTCTTCATGGATAGGCTTCCACGGTCGTCACTATCACTAACAAATTCTAGGTCTTCGGGGTTCGACCGCGTCAACATAGCCCATTGACGCGGTCAAACCCCGAAGACCTAGAATTTCTAAATTGTTATTATTTACCAAGTTTTGTTTCACACTAAAAGGGCTAAAATTTAAATACCAATATTGTAGGTTTTGCTGTAAAATGACATATGCTGAGCTTTAATGCCAGATTTTAAAATTAAGGCTAGTAAACATGAAAACCTTAATTTTCGGCTAGATAGCAGAAACCTTGAAGTATTTTTTTCTATCTAATCTATACACGGAATATAAAAGCCAAATAACACTCATTCATAATCACAAAATCTCGGAACCACTGAACAGATTTAGATAAAATTTAAGGGAAGTTAGCTTTTGTATCATATAGTCATCATAACTGATTATTTTTTCTTGTATTTTTCAAGTTGCAATATACTCGTAGATGGCAAGGGTGTTCCTTACTGTGTGATCTTGGGGATGGTGCACACCTATTTTACTTCCTGTCTTATATTGCACATGGTTAAGCGTCTGAGGTGGGGGTAGCTGTCATAAATCTTGTGTCTATCAACTAGCAGGGGTTCAAGTTGTTCACTATGAACCGGATAGGTCACCATTACTCCGATAAGCTGCAATACATAAATCCGAAATATCCAAATGTGAGAATTACGGTACTTCTTGTGAGCTTAAGGTGGCTTCGTAAGGTTTCATAACAATTACAAATTAAGTATCATAAGAGGCAAAATATAACTGAAGCGTTACTAGCGATTATATCTCATTCTTGAGTTAAATGTCCTGTCGCTCACGTAACGCCTCATCGCTCATACCCACTTTTACCACAATTTACAAATAAGTCATGAAATTTTGGTACAACCCAAATTCAATCATTTCATTTATAACACCAACTTCAATTTTGTAAATCAAGTCGTCCATTGAAACTAACACAGTTAAGGTTATTAGAGAAATTAGGGTTTGTATTTTTGACAAAAAGCCACAAATAAATTGTTGTTTACAATACTTTGATTCTTTAATAACAAAAAAAGTTCACATATGATAGGTTTTATGTTTTTAGTTGTATCCTAACATTTAGTTTGCTGCTTCTAACTAAAATAATATATTTACAAAAATCTATACCAGGAATGGACGATAATGAGATTTTAATGTACCTTCCACACTAAAAATGGATATAATGTTAAACATTTTGTTAAGCTTGGCCACTAATTGAACATTTTATCATAACATATTTGACCTCCAAAGTAACAGTTTTTGTAGCAACATTCAATTTTATTATTTATTAATTTTTTTTTTAATTCTATCTCGATTTGATATTTATCCATAATTTCTTGTAAATCATCCAACACAAAATTTAAATTCTAATATAATGTTGATATATTTCTGAAATATATGATGATATATTTTTTTATGTTTATGAAATGAAATATAAAAGCATGATTGTTTTACAAATTGTGTTTACATATCAGTCGTATGAAATGCAAACACTATAGTTACTAGTCAAATCATTTTATAGCAATATTAATAACTTAAAAGTAGGACTACGGGTCTTGGTAAATGAAACAGTAAACAATATATGAAGAACTTGGTTGAACTAGGTTGACAACATTTCTTTATTGAGACGAAATTAGGGGAAATTTGACTTTCTTACATTTGACCTCCTAGATTTCAGTACATTTAAGGTTAACAAATTCAAAAAAATTAACATATAAGTACATAAACTGGAAACTTGAAAAATTTGCTTGAGTACATAGTAAAAATTAAATTTCCTTAAATTATACTAATTATTGTACAAAAAAATTGATGTATAAAAAAGAAGATAAAAATTTAATATAAAAAATACAAATATAATCCTTTTTTATTCCTTTAATCTCCTTAACACACACACATACAAATCATCAATGTAGAAGCAACACCGAACTAGGCCCTAGTGCCTGCAGCCATTTGGTTAAGAAAATCTCTCTTCAGTGCCACCATAAACTGAGTCAATCTCTCAAAGGCAGGAAATTTTGAGGAAAGGACAGGGATAGGATCTTATTTCATGGACAAATTAATGCAGACTTCCACTCCACAGGGAAAATACACGTTCACAAGGATTTATTAAAGATGACTGTCAAAACTGGAATAATTAGAAAGAGAATGTGCTTAACAAGTGTTATGGAGGCAAGTGTTATCTGTCCCTATGGCGTCAGATCGAATCCTCCAAATTGACATGAGAACTTCACCAGAGAATACTGGTTTTAACTGGAACTATGGGCGTTCAGCCGGGGTAGCACATAGAAGTAATGACAGATAGTTTTAACTGGAACTATGGGCGTTCAGCCGGGGTAGCACATAGAAGTAATGACAGATAGTTCTGCACATCAGTATTTGTGGAAGATTGAGAATGACTTAAGAAGTAGTTATTTAGATTGTTAAGAGGAATATTGATAGGGACTGGATAAAATTGCTTCCTTTCATATCTTAATAATTTGTAATAAATAAGCACCAAATTATTCTTAACTTGTTTACATTTTATTTTCAACTCATCTCTGGAATACAACAAAACCACCAGCTGTTTACTACAGTAAATAAATATGACTGAATACAGAGAAACAAAATATATCACTTCCCAAAACCAAGTTTCTTGATAATGCTCCACAGTGATGCAGATGATTGATTTCTGTCAAAAGCAAGTTTATTTGTTGAAGCCTTGAGTTTCTTATTTACTACTTTACTTCATTTTGGAAACGATGATACTGAATTAAAAGTTTATTATCATTGTTTCTTTTAGCTCTGCAGAAAGCTGAGTCTCTTTTCAACATGAATGACAGAATTTATTCCACTACCCATTGTGATGAAATCTTTTTGCTTACTCTCCTGATGACCATAGGGGCATGCTTATTGTAAACATTCAAAATTAGTATGTTAAGAGAATGAACCATTTCATTAACTAAATCAAAACTTTCCATTGATTGCCAATTAGCGACATAAACATCAGAAAGAATTCAGACTCATTAAAAATTCTAAAATTACGGTACGTGAGGAATCTTTGTTTAGCTTTTGGCGTTTTTAAATTTAATAAACAAAATGATGTGAAACAGCGGGCACTGAAATTGAACTATTATAAAATGAAAGATTAGGATCATTAACATCTATTCAGTCTAACAATGTGTTTCAGCAGTGTGATGAGACACGTTTAGTGGCGTTATAGTTAAGTTACATCAATGAAACATGTTGGTAAGTTGTATACTTTCATTATTAC
Organism: Stictocephala bisonia; assembly: GCA_035578905.1. Lineage (NCBI taxonomy): Eukaryota > Metazoa > Arthropoda > Insecta > Hemiptera > Membracidae > Stictocephala > Stictocephala bisonia. The sequence continues at coordinate 97,129 of JAQJVL010001007.1, read as the reverse complement.
TTGTCTTTAGAAAATCAGTATTCATAACACCTATAACTGAAATATTGGTTTCGGATACCTTTGACAGATTGTAAAGCTCCTAAATGCCTCAAGAAATTATTTGCAAACTATTGACATCAGCCATACTCCATGGATCTTAAGATGCACAAGCAAGCTGAATCTCCTTTATTTGAATTTTATATCTTAAGTATATACAAATTTGCAAGGCACTAGGATTAGACAAACTATACGAAGGGACAGTTTATAAAATCAACTGCTCATGACGATTAATAAATTTGAATCAGACATTTTGAAATCAATCTGACAAAAGTGTTATCTACCTCTTCCCAGGAACGAAAAAAAATGTTCTACTGATTTGTAGAACATAAGATAGAGAATACGCACCTCCATCACAAGTCAGCCCACTACTGATGCTTGTAACCCGTCTGGTCACCACAAACCGACTCATGGATTATATGTAAAGTGTTATTCCATTTAAAAATGACTAAATTGGTAAATGAATGGTTAATTAATGGTGACAATTAATTGAAAAAAATCATTTAAAACGTAATGTTTAATTGAACAGATAATATCTAATCATACTATATTATTGTGATTGATTATGTCATGTAGGGATGATTCAATACTCTTTCCAATCCAATATTTGGTTTCGATACTTTTGATGCGATACCGTATGCGTATAGAAAGAGTATCGCAAGGAGTTGATAGAACATGAATGTAGTTATTTAAAATGGTGTATCCGTGAATAAATAAATAAATAAACAGGGTACTGAAACAGTATCACAAGTTGACAAGGTATTATGCGAATATACGCTCTGTTATTTTATTTGTGTATAAATGTGATTATATTTAATTAATTAAAAAACCTTAATTCATTTACATTGTTCATGAATATGCAATAAAAAATTATTAGTGCACCTCTATAAAAATTACTAAGAAAATATTGTCTGAAATTTAAAATCTTTTATAATAATAATAATACAATAACATAATAATTTTTTTCATTAATTTCAATTACTAATATTGTTCATTATATTAATCATAATGAACATTAAAATAACATGAACATTGTAACTTTAACATTAAGTCTCGGTGACATTGCAATACCTATTTTGGACACTGTCCCAATAATTTCACTAAAAAATAACTAACAAATCTGTCGAAAACCTTTAACAAAATCTTCAATAAAAACGTTTCACGTCTTTTTATAAAGTTAAAAGGTGTTATCATCTCACTCAAGACATAAATAGGTTTTGTTTGGTACTACTTTTTCTTTTGCAGAAGGGACGGGTTTTGATATTTTTCCAATACTGATACCACATATTTTCTAGTGATACCCAGATAATATCGCAAGTACAGATATAGTATTGCTTCCGATACTGCCGGTATCGGAAGTAAAGTATCGATATAAAGCAGTATCGTAAGTATCGAAACGTCTCTAATGTCATGTGCTGTTAGTCACATGACAAATGGTATTTGTGTAATTGTTTGAACTACAACAAATGAGCAACGTAATTCACAAGAAAAATGTAATTCGTATAACACATTGGAGGCATGACAGCAGCAGTACCCTACTTAGTACTTGTAAATTATAAAAATTACTATTAACCTTTTATTACACCTTTTTTCACCTTGATTCCATATAATATATATAATGTGAAACATAATTCAAATCGGGTCACTAATGTTTTAGATCAGGAAATGAGAAGTAAAATTTAAAACTACCATGTTCCAAATGCTGCATACTTTTGATTGAAGAATTATAAACATATCAAATTTTTATACCACTAAAGATTATTTTAATTATTTTATTTATTTATTATTATTTATATTTATTATTATTATATTATTATAATAATATAATAATAAAATAAATTATAATAAATTATTATTATAATTTATTTATTATTATTATTTAATTATTTTCATTAATAATGAGTTCTCCAAAAAGCAATTATGAACATATTACATAACAATGAAAACCAATCCTCACCTCTCTGAACTCTCCTTACTGCATTTGAAATAATCAAATTCTTCAGAAGATGTTGATTGAACATTTTCAGTAGTGAACCTTAACTCAGGACTAAATTTATTGCTTTCATTATCTTCTTTTATTATATTTGATCCAGAAATGTTTTCATTGGAATCTGTGCTGGGTTCAGTACTTTCAGAAATTGATGTAGATTCTGTACCTAAAAATTATCAATTTCATAAAATTAAAGATTTAAAAGAGAAATTGGTTTTGTTTTTTGCTTTTTCAACTACAATGTCATTCTATGACTACAGCAGGCCTACACAAGATCTATTTTTTTAAAGATAATGGACAAACCAACTTTGTAAAAAATATTGTTGATCCTCTTACGATTTGAGTCTCTTCACTGAATGTGTAAGTGCTAACCACTAAGTTAACTAAGCGGGCAGGGAGGGGAGTTGCAATAGGGGGAATCACAAAAGCAGAGAATATTTTTAAAAATGTAATGACCCAAGAAAAATTAAAATAAAAAAATATATATCAGTAAAGCTCTGAAGCTACATTGAAAACATAATAATAATACTTTAGTGACATCAATTGATGTAAAATAAAATAAAAATGTATGAAAATATAAAATACAGTAATATTATAAATCACAGTACTACTAGATTTTTCTTCATTAAATCATAGAATCATCAATTTCATATAAACAATTTTGGGTTAACACTTTTTTAAATCTTGATTTGAAATGTTTAAAATTTAAATACTATATCTAGAAGTTGTCAAAGAGTTGCGTAGTTTTATATTTATATATAGATGAAATTCTTCGGTAATCTATGATACTTAATTTAGGGTTTAAAAGTGTTAGACAGGATTTTATAGTCCTAACTTCGCCCCTTTAATAAAGGTATTTTTAATTTCATTTTTCATATTTATGTTTTTTAATTTCCTCCAATCTATTATTATTTGGGGTGTCATGTGAATGGACATTGAGTTTTTGAGTAAAGCTGGTTTTTTATGTTAATGATTTTTAAACTATAAGTGATGGAAGTGACAAATTATATTTAACTTCATAAATAAAATGGCTTGCAATGAGAAGTCTGCGTTACCCCACAGACTAATTATATATTTTTAATAATAAATAATATATTTATGTTAGAAGATTGACCTCATAAATGCTTTCGATAAGAATTGACTATGAATGTAGGCATAGTAAACTAATAACAGAACATCATCAATGACATTAATTTTTTTTTGTCTTTTTAAACGATCAATTTCTTCATTAATATTTTTCATTATATGGTCAATATAATTCTGTCAATCAACTTTACTATCCAGTATAAATTCTAAAAACTCAATGATTTTAAGTCAGATAACATTTTTCGTTTAGCTGAAAAATTTATTTCTAGATCTTGAATATTTATTTTGTTGAGACAGAGTTTGTTAGCAATGAAAACTGATTTACTTGATATGTTATTGAAGAAAATTTTTCTAATATACCATCACAAGTGATTACGCTAATACTCAATATCAAATCATCAGAATACAAAGAGCATTTAATAATCCTATTGCCTATAATCTTCACAACAACTAGCCCCCAAAATAACAGTAGCATAACCCTTTATTGGCGGTTTTGATTTGTCTGGTGTTAATATTTGCTTCAACGTATAATGAGTACAATAATTTCAAGGGCAGAATATACAATAGTAAGCCTAAAATAGGCTGGTTTTTATATCTGTAAATATTTAAACTGTAGCTTATCTAAAAACAAATCTAGCTAAAAAGTGCATTAGATAGCTATAATTACTTTCTACAGACATCCTTCAAGATTGAAGACTAAGGAAAGTATAGGAGGGATTTTGAATTTCGAAACTACAAGAAAATTGTTCTGTTATTAGTTCCCTTATATTTAGGCTACAACAATTTAAAATATGAATTGTAATTTACATGCACTATACCTATATGGGGACAAATAATAAATATGTTCCTTAATAACTGTAATCCTAATATGAGATTGTTCTAATAAATACCCTGTACAGGTAATTATTCACTTTCTTGCCACCTCTGAAAATACAATTATATGTTGAAAAAGTGGTAAAATTTGAGTTTATATCTCTTGAGGAGTTTGATTTCATCCGCTGTAGACTTGTTTTTTACCGAAAAATCGAAAAAACTAGTTTTTAATCTGATAGTGAAAAAACCCAACTTTTTTAAAGATCGTTATATTTCGACAACTTTTATTTCATTTCTCGCGTTTTTTTTATGCTGAACACAAATATATAACTGGTTTTGTAGTATAATTATTTGTTCAGCTCGAAAAATGCATTTTTTACTGTCATAATCAAAAATAACCTAACTTATCCTAATTGTCTATTTTCTCAACAAAAATTCGTAATTTGCGTTAAATTCGAGTGTTTGGCCTCAGTGATAGCCTGCCGGCCGTCACTCCAGCGGGAATATAGGTGAATTCGGTTTTTGTGACTAATAGTTGTTGTAAATAATGATCACGTAATGGCCGCTGATCGCGATTCGCCGCGATAGTACTTTTTCCGTTATATCTCGAGAAATATTTGTAATAGACCAAAATAGTTTTCAAATTTGTATTCAGCACAAAAAACATTAAAATAAAAAATATGATTAAAATAACATTTAAATTAACGGAAATATGACAAAAATACTAAAAGTTATGATATAGGTTTTTTTTTAATTTTTCGGTAAAATATGTTGTTTTCCCGGAATAAAAAGCATATCTTATGAAAATACAGCCAATTCTAAATACAGCCTTTTCAAGCAAAATCTTCCAAATTTGTTTGGCGGCAAGAAAGTGCATAAATACACCTGTACCTAAGGTAGTCATCACAGCATTGGGTATATTATAAAAGTGTGATACAAATAATGTATGTGATACAATCGTACTATAATATAAGTCTCGTATAAACAAATTGTTTCTAGTCTTAGGAAAATAATGACTTCTACAGGCCTCATCAAATTGCATATATGTTACCTACAGATAAGACTATTTTAATATATTTGTAAAACATAAAAAGTATGCTTCATTGAGATTAGATCTGGAATATAAAATAATAATAAGGGTAGGCTACATTTTTAAATTAAGTTTTTATTATTACTAATTCCTATTAATTACAGATACCAATAAGGTTATAGTAACATTTTGTAAAACTTACAATAATAAGAGCTCTCACTCACATTACTTTCACTTCCGTTTTCTGTTGATTCAATAACTATCTCTTCATTTAAATTCAAACAAAAAACTTCATCAACAAATACTAATTCATCTTTGACGTTGAAAACGCCAATATCTTGTATGACATCTGCCATGTTTGTGTTGTTTCTGTTTGTTTATTATTTTGATTCTTTGTAGTCTTCTTCTTTGCACTAAGTCGGTAGGCTGTTTGTCTATGTCAACCTGTTTCATAGAGAGTAAAGTTTATTTTTGTTTCTATATTAAATTTATCAGTTACAATCTTACAGTATTATTATGTTCTGTTAATAATAGCATTGATTTTATACACAAACAGATTTCCCATCCAATGTTAAATGTTCAGTCTCCAAATATCAGCTTTTTTGTGGTCCTCTGTGGAGCACTAATGTAGTCCCATGTAAATGTAAAGCAGTTTAAACCAGCTGCTGTTGTGGGACTCACTAATTAACAAAATTACAGGTACAAATATTCCTATTAGATGGAATATCTATTGTAGGTGTATATAATCAAGGCTAGTAGCATTGATTTTATACACAAATTCGATTTCCCATCCAATGTTGAGTCTCAAAATATCAGCTGTTTTTGTGGTCCATTGTGGAGCGCTGTGTAGTCCCATGTAAATGTAATGCAGTTTAATCCAGCCGTGGTTGCGGGCCTCACTAACAAAATTACAGGCACAAACATTCAAATTATATGGAATATCTATTGTAGGTGTATATAATTAAGGCTAATAGTTAAAGCGTTGCATATATTATGGTTACTGTGAACCAATGGTTAAATACATTATACCTTATTTAAGAGTACTTCATGTACAACTTCAAATATATCAATTAAGTATATAAGAGGTGTATTAATAATTGTACAAATTGAAAGTAGATTCGTCTAGTCAAATTATTAATATCAGACATCTCAAACACGAACATTTTAAAAGAAGCTTATTTTGACATCAGAACAAACATAGTATATACTTATTTCACTATTTAAAGATCGAACTTAGTCTCTATGCTCTATGATTTAAGGAATTATTCTTTGGGAGTGATTCCCCTGACGTTGAGAAGGCATTTATTTAGTATAAGAAAGTATTACTGTATATAAGTACAACATTCTTAATATTAACAAAGACTATAGTTCTATAATTCTTTTGATAGGAAGAACCGTGGCAAAAGGATATTGGCAAAATGTTAAAGGTTCATTGGTTCGACCAACCTTCTTAATGCAGTTATGACTCACCTTCCTTAGGGATCATAACTCTAACGGCAGGAAGGCCTTTATTTGGCATTAAGAAAGTATTATAATGGATAGCATTAAAAATGCTTGATAGAAAAAACAGCGTCAAAAGGATATTGTAAATCTTACTTTACAATGTATTGCATTTGTAATATTATATGAATGTAAAATAAAATCAGTTCAAATTTGAAAGTAGATCCTCTGTTCATTATAATTGTTAAGATAATAAGATGTCGACACAGCTTGTGATTATTGAAGTTATACTTCTTTGCGCCCGTTAGACACTTTGGGATGGGATGTTGGTCGAGAAACCGCGTCACGCTGAAAAGTAAGAACAAATTTTTAAGAACTATCGATTAATCGATTGTTAATCGAAGAAATTTAATCGAAGAAATTACTGATAATGATAATATAGGTGTATAATATAATAATGAAGTCACGTATAATATATTGAAGATAAATATATTGAATAATATTGAAAAATGTCTTATATTTCATTTATATATCCTGTCTGTTTGTGTGCGTGAGTGGGTGTATGAGAATGGCCAAAGAAGTATAACTTCCACCGTGTGGTCCGACGCACACCCAATTTTTTTTATAACGAACATGAATGAATACATAAGTGTACGATGAGTATGGATGATCTGTGCAGTCTGGTTACTAACCTTATTTGACTAATGCTTAAGACGACCAAACTAATTGTTACTTAATTGCAAATTCTTCTCTTTTATAATATACATCTAAGAATTTGAAGTTGAGTAAATGAAAAGTTAGTTTATTTCATAAAACAAAGCACATAATAATGATTCATAACAAGAACTAAATAATAAGGCTAAGACGATGACAGTATACGGTATTTAGCAGTTAATAAAGTAATAAAAACTGTACAAAACTAATAAACGTTTGTGGAGTAAGTAAAAAATGCGAATGGCGTAGATAGACGAAAATAAAATAAAACTAATAAATCACTGTTATAAATAAATAATATGTCTACATGGCAAGAAACTTGCGCATATAGGTCTGAGTAGCATGATTATAATTGTTACCATTGATCACAGCGTTATACAAGTAGCATGACAATAATTAATACTAGCCCATAAGGAATAATGCTTCCATGGCTTCTTTTATAAAATTAGCCAAATAATTCGCGGGATATTCAAACAAACCAGTTACAGACGCTACAGTTTGTGTTGCCTAGCGCCAAGATAAACAAGACATACATACTGTACTTTTACGATAAAATATCTTATTCATGTGTAAACAAACTTCAAATTATTGTTGAACTAATTTTGTAAACTAAATATTTGTTTACAAGGTATTATTATTGTAAATCATGGCTACTGATAGTGGTAATGACAGTGGTCATACTTTTGAATCATCTATTCAAATAGCAAGAATTTTAAAGATTTTAACCGATACGATTAAAAATACAGAAATAGTAGTGAGTATGTGATGTTTTCTACTTAATTTTAAATTTATATTAGGCCTATATAAATATAGGTTAAACATTTTTTTGTAATGGAAGGTTTTCTGTTTATTACAATGAATGGCTTTCATAATTAATTAATTAATTAATAACTTTGAGTGTGAATAGACATGAAATAGTCTCATACTAAACAAGTTAGAATAATTACTTCTGAAAAATGTTCAAGTACAAATATTTTATCACCAAAGAGATTTTCTCGAATCTGTAGGTATTTGAAAAAGTATGTTCTTTTGTAAATCAGTTAAAATAGTTTATATAATACATTAACACAATATGACATATTTACAATTGATTTCTTGTTGACTTTAAATTAAAGTATTATTAATTAAAGTAATTAAAGTTTAGTATAATTATAAACACTTGTTTTTCATTTAATTACTTTAAGTGTGCATTAACATTTAACAGTATTTTGTTTGAATCACCTTATTAACTTATGAGATTCTTAATAAAATAAACCTTTGGAATGTAGTATTTTACAATGTAAGCCAACTATTAAAACATACTACTAACACTAAAAGCACAGAATATAGACAGACTGTGAAGTGAAAGAAATTTTTTAAATAATACACATCATTTAGGCCTAGATTATTTTCCTCGAGCCATTTGTGCCATGTGTTAATCAATTAATCAAACGTCTTCTGCATCTTGTCCCCTCATTGTCAATTATCTTCTATTGTCTAAAACTGTAACAATGCCATGAGTAAACTGAAAAATACTAAATTAAAATGTTAAAGTTTTTAGCAAAGCCCATCTTCAACCTTATGGTAGCGCTATCAGCGTTCACGGAGTGAATGTGACGAATGCTGCAGTCGCACACCATTCACACACCTTACTTCACTAATCTATGCGATACATTTCCTGCAGCAAAAGTATACCCACATTCGTATTTGGTGACTAATCGTTAAAATGAATAAGTGAAACCAGTTTGATATAAACTCCACGTTAGACCAAACTATTTACATTATCATAGTCCGGGTAGGACCGTGTCTGATTGCTATGTACACTATTAGATGTTGCCGACGTTTCGAGTGCATTGCAGCTCTCATCTTCAGGGCGACATACTCATCACCAGGTACATTACATATACTCTGTGCACAGAATATAGACAGATATCTGTCTATATTCTGTGCTCTGTGGATCTAGTAACAGAGTGTGTTGCCCTGAAGATGAAACTGCAATGCACTTGAAACGTCGGCAACATGTACATAGCGTGCACACAAGGTGAAAAAAATATAGAAACGCTGTCACAGCTTTTATATGACTTAACATATAAAAGTGAAATCTTGCACATCATCTTTGTCACAAAAACCTACTTTTTCATACCATTAGTGACTTTTCATCCTTTCACTGGTACGGCCCGTGAGGAGTTGAACGAACATCTTAAATCTAAGCCAAGTTTGGTATTGAATGAAAGGTCTATTTAAGAGAATTAACTGTCCAAACTGGAATTGGAAAGGATTATCCTTTACAGAGTAGCGGTCATTTGAATGTCATGACAAACAAATTTAATCTTTTGTCTTGTGAAGTAACTAATATGTATGGTTATTTTTCCATACATAATTTGGTAATTTAATTTCTATTAGTAATTGTGTTTAAGACTTTTATCTGTTCTAAAGACTTGGATATAAATCAGTCTTTTAACTTTTATCTTTTAATATATAAAAAGTCACCAATATTTCTTTTTTGTCTCTTAATCTGTCCACTTTAAAGTATCTACAAGCAGTAATAAGCGCCCTATTAAATTGGCCAAATTGAAAGGTTTAAAAATGTGAAAAGGGACGTAGAAAATAGAGGTTTGAGTAAGATGAATAAAAATAATGTGGTTATGAAATATCGAGATATGAGAAATGTTGGTGATAAGATATAATTTTAAAAATAGTCTATATGTTTACTATGTGTTTACAGTATTTATTTTGTATTGTATAACACTTTTAGGGCGTATTTATGTAACAATTTATGTTTTGTTTTGGGGTTTAATCAAATGTTTATTAATGTAAATAGTTCATAAATATATCGATAGTTAAAAGTATAACCTCTAATTATATGTTTCAAGGATCCTTATAAGCATGTGCCATCAATACAATTTGCTTGTCTCTGTATCTGCTCAGGTACAGTATATACTATAGTATCTATAAACATTGATGATATCCAGTCGGTATAAAATAAGTAAACAAATCAATCAATTTGGCAAATTGAAAGATTTAAAAATAGTAAGCCCTAATAAAAATGAATAAAAATAGTGAGCTTATGAGAGGGATGTATTGAGAAATTGTGGTAATAAATTCTGTATAGTATGTATGTCTAAATTATATGTTATATTTTATAGTTCCTCGTGGTGTAATATCACTGACAATGCCCAAGCTAACTGCAGAATAAAAATCTTGGTTTTCTTATCATCCATCGTTATTTGATCTTCTTTAAACAATTAATTGTTTCATAATTTAATTTGATAAATTATCATAAATGTTTCATAAACTTGTTAATTAAGAATACAATTAAACAATCCCCTTCATTTAGAAGTGCATAAAATAGGTTTCATTTGCTTAACGTATAACTTATGTACTAGAAGAATTTGGCTAAAATTCAAACAAGAGGATGTATAGGGTCAAAATACGCGGAGTAAATGCAACTCAGTGAACGTAAGCGGGGGTATTCCGGGCCTTGCCCTCAGTGCCCTGTCTGACTGTCGGTTGGAGTTCTGTCTGTCCATTCTGTATTCCTCCCTCCACTGTGGGAGAACGGGAATCCCGCACTATGATCTGGCAACGCCGCGCCAGTTAGCGACCGTTTCAACGCCTTCATTTTGAGAAATACCATAAACTGCCCGTTTCATTATTTCCTATACCGTGGGGCTTCTGTATCTGTCTATATTCTGTGCTAAAAGTATGACATTGCTATCTTCATTATGGTGTATATGGGATGTACTAACCCAGATCTATCATTTCTAAGCATGTTCCTGATGTCACAATTGAAAATGAATAGAATGTAATTTTATAGATTTTCATGTTCCAGCATTTCAACCAGACAATTGCCTAGTTTGTAGATAAAGAATTTTAATAATATTTTATATCAGTCCTCATCAAAATTTATAATGTTTAGTATTGATCATGTTACTTTGCATAAAATTAACTATGTAAAATATTAACCCAACTTAAATTTTGCTAGACCTATTACTTTGATGTAGTAATGCATTCGAATTAGAATTCTGAGGGGTTGGAAGAGATGAGGTTCTCTGTCCTTTGTTAAATTCAGTGTCACTTTGTTGACAAGGGTTTGTGGCTGTTATCAATAGAATAGGTTTTCTGGAGAGGTTATGTAAATTATTCATCACTGATCCCGATCATAAAGATAGGGGGAAATGAGTTTGACGGGTGTATATAAACGAGTGTATTCATTGTTACTAACTAAGGTCGACTGTTCCTCAGAAAGAGTTATTTATAGTAGCCCAATAGCCAGGGCAACTGAGGTACCCACAGCTTTATGTGGAGTCCGAATCAATGTGATGAGTCTAACTCAAAAAGCTTTAGATATCAAACGTAGGCCTACATGAAAGTCTGTAATTCAAGAAACATGAGCCCTAATGACCACATCAGTGCTCAATTATCTGTCCTCAGCAGCTATAACTTGTGGGGAAGTCCTCTAGATTTTGCCATAAAAAGTAATTCTTTTCCTATATGGTATACTATTGCAGCTCTATGATTAGGGATCGTCAAAGGGACTAAGCAATGTAATTCCTTGTTAGGTGGTAGAGGGGCTAATTTGTTTTAAACTTCACCAGTGTAAACATATGTTTCCATATTTTAATTCTTCCAGGGTCAAAATAACCATACTTAAGTGTCTGTTGATATACTCTAGACTGATCCTGCAGTTGTAATTATTAATAATTATTGTATTGTTATTAATAATTATTGTTGTAATTATTAAAAAAAGTAGAATAATTATTACAACTGCAGGATCAGTCTAGAGTATATCAACAGACACTTAAGTATGGTTATTTTGACCCTGGAAGAATTAAAATACGTAAACATATGTTTGTGTAGAGAAAAGATATGGGAAAAAATGGAAGGTTTCGGAATACCAAGGAAAATTATAAATTTGGCAAGGCTTAGTGTAAATAACAGCAGATGTAGAGTAAAAGTAAAAAAACTACACCACAACCTTTGAAGTTAAGACAGGAGTGAGACAAGGTAATGGCTTGTCCCCTATTCTTTTTAATATCGCATTGGAAGGAGCATTAAAAGAAGTAAAGAAAACTAATATAGGGATAGAAATAGGGGATAAAATATCAGCTCTGGCCTTTGCAGATGATGTAGTTTTGTTGGCAAAAAGCAAAGAAGATCTGAAAATTATAACTGAAATTTTAATTAAAGAAACCCAAGAAGTTGGACTTAAAGTTAGCAATGAAAAAACTAAATTTATGTATTTTGGCCGAAATCCTGACAACACACAAAATTTTACAGTAGAAGGAAACAATTTCGAAAGAGTAGATTAATTCAAATACCTTGGTACAATAATTAGCTCTAACAACAGTGAACACACGGAAATTCAAAGTAGAATAAACTCAGCTAACAGAAGCATGTTTGCTCTAAATAAACTTATGTCATCAAAACTTTTGTCTTACCATACAAAAATTAAAATTTACAAAACAATAATCAGACCAGTAATTCTCTACGGAGCTGAGTCATGGATTATCGACAAAAACACAGAAAAAAAGCTGATCACTTTTGAGAACAAAGTACTCAGAAAAATCTTTGGACCCACAATAGAAAACGGAGTATGGAGGCTGAAGCACAACAGAGAAATTAGAGATCTATTCAAAGAACCAGACATTATAGCAGAAGCCAAGTGCCGATGTTTGTGGTGGGCGGGGCACGTAATGAGAAGAAATAATAATACTATGATAAAACAAGTGTGAAAAGAAAACCCTGACGGTAGAAGGCCCCCTGGACGTCCTAAGAAAAGATGGAAGGATCAAGTGGTCATCGACATGAATAAATTAAGGGTCAATGAAGAAGATGCAGAGGATCGTAAGAAGTGGAGGCAAATTGTTGGTGAGGCCAAATACCACCTTGGGTATCAGTGGCCATGGGAGTAAGAGTAAGAGTAAGAGTAAGAGTAAGAGTAAGAGTAAGTAAACATATGTTTACACTGGTGAAGTTATTGAGAACTTTAAGCCTGGATTTATGAAACTGTATATACTTAACTTCGGCCTTTGGACTCAGGTCCGAACTAAGAACAAAATTGTGTATATGTTAGAGCAAAACTATACATGTGCAAGAGCAAAATGTTAGAGTAATTGTTTAAGAGCCCTCTCCCCCCCACGCTTTTACTATTCAATACAAAAACCGCCATACTATTCGAGGCAATGGGAGATCTCATGCTTTAAGGCTAATTGGATTTTAAAACTGGCAATATTAGGTTAGGTTAAAGGGCACTATGCCAGGAATTAGTATATTAGAGAGATAGGACATCAGCAAACTTACCTTAAAAGACAAGTTCACTAACATCAGAGTAGTAGTCACACTCTCTCTCCCTCTACTCACCTGAAGAAAATGCCTGTGGTGTTGAACATTTGTGAGATTTTGTGTTTGTGACTACTACTCTGATGTTAGTGAACTTGTCTTTTAAGGTAAGTTTGCTGATGTCCTATCTCTCTAATATACTAAAACTGGCAATAGTAACTAACAATTTTTTTATGACACATTGTTGTCTAATTTGCCTTATAATATTATACTAGATATATGTGTTTTAGTCTATTACTTATAAAAAAGTTAAAGTTACAGATCATCTTATTTTACCAGGCGAAGTTAGGGCTAAGGAGCCCTCTGTAACACTAAACTGGGGACCAACGGCTTAACGTGACTTCCGAACCAAGGGAGTGTCAGGGCAAAAACTGTTATTGGTCATATTGAGAATCGAATCTGGACCGACTGCATGGCAAGCCAACGCCAGCCCCTTATCTACGGCCGCTCCTATAAACTTATAGTAGTTTAATTACAATAAAAGTACTATTTTTACTTTATTTTCAGATAATTGTATGAATATGATCTGAATAAATTCTCTTCTTCATGAATTAAGAAGTTTTATATAAATCAATTGTAACCTGTTGGGCTAATGTTTTAAATATTACGTGCTAGTTTTCATATGACATAATTTCATATTGAAATTGGAACTTAAAATAATGTTTGTTAAAAACCATTGAAATACTATAATTTTACCTTCTAAAACCACTTAAGAATCTGCAGAAGTAGTCACTATATTGGATTTACATCCCATAACATCAATATCAAATATGGTACAGGTCTTAACGATTTGTCTGAAAAATATAATTTTTACGTGGATTCAAATAAAATAAAAGTTACTAGTAGATCCACTTTTTAAAATTTTGATTGCTGAATTCACCAAAAGTTGAGCTAATAGTATGCCAAACAGTCATCCCTGCACTTAATTGAATCCAATCACCATTAGATAGTAGCATAGGCACGTTTCTATAGCAAATACACTGCCTTGGTCTATTTCCTAAAGTGAATCGTAAAATACATTTGTTCTCATGTACAGCAGAGTATATAATTTAAGGTTGTCAACCATTACAGCAGGCAAGATAGTCCTAGTTAAAAAGCCCAGTTATAAGTAATTTTAATTTTTTCACTTCACTTTGCTTCGTGTGGTTCTGTTGAGATGCGTTGTAATGTAAACCTTAAATGTACATTATTAATTTAATTTGTTTATTTTATAATATGAGTAATACATTGGACTTTTTCAGCTCTGCCTTCCATCACTTTTGGACAATGATGAAGATATATTAAATCAATTTTTCTCAGATGATCAAACAAATTTTATTAGAAATACCTGCAGGAAAGTTATAGAGAATGTTGATAAAGATCCAACAATAATAGAATCTGGGTCTTTATTACATGCAGACATGTGCCTTGTCATTGATTTCTTACTCAGCAAGCCAGACCTTGTTGATTTTTGTCGTTCATTTTCAAGTGATGCAGTAAGTTCTTATGGTAACAAAATGCCACAGATGAATTGAATAATATAAAAAAATCTTGTTTTACTATGTTTTAATAAAAGTTTGGCCTTTCATTTTTAAGAATTTAAGTATAAGCCGTCTCTAATTATTTCGAAAGTTATGGTAGTTATAATTATTACTTTTCCAATAATAATATAAGAATATTGTTATATAAATTTCATAATTGTATCTGAAATTTAGAAAGGTAAATTGTAGTAACGATGATTATTTAGTTGCTATTGATGAGTTTTATACATAATTATTTCCATGACCTCAAGATATTTGACCTCGCCTCTTTTGTACATTTTATACATTGTATATTGTTTATAATTACCAATTCAAATCAGGTATTTTACTGACAATTCTAGTATGAATCTTACTACACTATAAATAAGCAATAAAATTATAGTATCATTGTAATTAATGAAATTGATGATAGGCAAATTGACAGAATGAAATAAGAGCCATCAAAGTCATTGTAATATCATAAAATATAGAACACAATGATTTTTACTTTCCAGAGATGCAAAACAATTGATAATTAGTTTTTTATTTATGAAAAAGACTGTAGTACATATTCTTTTTCTTCACCAAATCATTTATTTTAAAAACTTCATTTTTTCATAATGATCTACTAAGTTGAGTAGTAGAATAAAATTAATTTTTGTTTACATTTATTAAGCTGTCAAAATAATTGAGTTTTGATAACAAAATTAAAATAAAAGTATTACAGATATCACATGCAGGGAAAAAATTGCTGATAAGTCTGGAAGAGCTGCGTGTCTGTGTGTATGAGCGGTTGAAAGTCACTCCAAAGATGGAGGCACAGAAAGACGCAGAGCTTAGAAGACTGTATCAACAGAATGAACGGAACAAAATAGAACTTGAAAAGTTGAAAGATAAGCTCAGTAAACTTACCACTGAAACTGAACAAGAGATTGAGGAAAAGAATGAACTTATTAAAAAACAAATGGAAAAAATCGCACAAGTGAAAAAACAATGCAGAGAAAAGGTGAAAAAGAAAATGTAAGCATGATCTCTTTCCTTAGATATAAATTGTAATGTGTGGGTAAGAGTGTACACCTACATTCATTTATTGGCATTATCCATAATTTAATATCCCTGTTCATTGTAAATATACTGAACATGTTCACTCACATCCACATTACAATTATTCTCTTGCCTTTCCTAATCCCTTAAACTTGAATATATAAGTTTATCCCTAATCCTTTCTCATACAATTGGAACAGGATTAGCCCATGATATCGAACTAGGTGTCAGCTGTAACAGATTGATGCAGTCTATGTCGGCACTGGTGGCGCAATGCTGTAACCCAGCTACTTTGGGACAAAGTGTTGAGGAAATTGTAGGTGGGAGACAAAGGTAATTGGACATTTGCCATCATTACGTGAAAATTACCAATCACGACGTTTCGATTGGGTAAAACCCAAACCTTTTTCAAGTGCTAAAAACTAAATTTAAAGTAATAAGTTTATTAGTTTAAGAACGTAGTTTTATAACATGTTTGTGTAGATGTAATTTAGTTTTTAGCACTTGAAAAAGGTTTGGGTTTTACCAAATCGAAACATCGTGATTGGTAATTTTCACGTAATGATGGCAAATGTCCAACTACCTTTGTCTCCCTCATATGATACTCCATCATTAACAAATAAATTTCAAAAACAAAATTGTAGGTGATAGGTTCTATGCTCTGTCCTCTTAAGGCTGGTAAAAAAATTTCAATTTTTTTTATTGAAATATCAGCTATTAAACGCCTTCCAAGTAGTTCTTTCATTAAAATTATGTTTATAGTTATAAATACCCACAGGATCGTGCTTCAACGACTTCCTGCAATTATACCGCTCTCATTCCAAACCGTAGAGAGAAAGAAGTTGTGTGTGTATAAGCAAATTACAGCCAGCGCTGCACAGTGGAATTCAGATGTCCCTAATGCCGGCCGAACCACCTTAATACCGACACAGTGTCCGCTCAATGGTTGTACTAAAGAAGTCTGGGGTATCCATGTTGGATGGTAGTTAGGTTCAGATGTTATGTAGGGAAGATAACTGAATATCAGGCTTGTCAGTAAGCTGACAACACTACGTGGTCCGGATTCCATGCAAAGCTGTAGGTCCCTTAATTTCCCTGGCTATTAATAAATAGCTCTTTCTGATAAAATTGGATGTTAGTTGGTAACAATGACTACACTCATTCGCTCCTCATATTCGCCCATATCTTGATGATCTGCGTCTTAATAATGAATGAATATGTTAAAAGTCAAGCATAATAGTAAACAAGCCCTCATATCTGAATCCATTAAATCACTTTATTAAGAATTGCCCTACTTACTTTCCTAGTCCAATAAAGAAGTTCTTCATTGCATTTATTCACTTATACTGTATTTGCTTCTTTATTACTGTTAAAACATTAACTAGAAAATAGTGAAATATAGGATCTAAATATAACAACCTTTAGCTCCTAAACACTAATAATGAAATATGAATATATATATACTTTTTTTTATTTTTAGGGATGAAGCAGAAAAACAGATCAACTGGGATATAAAGAACAGTGAATACCGTTTAGAAGAACTAGTAGCAGAAGCTAAAAATAGTCAGTATCGTAGAGAAATTCAGTTAAAAGAACATCTCAACACAGAAAGGGATTTACGTGCTAGAAGGTAATTTGTAGGCCATCAAAATAGATAATTAAATCGCTGATGAACTGAAGTAGAACTCTCCAGTGAAGTTAATCTTGTCAGTCTATCAAATTTTCAACCAAGAAATACAGACCCGAAATAGGAGTAATTAATTATCTTGAGAGATTATACTATTTTAGTCTAGCAATTATGGTATTAAAGCTGAGAGAACAATAATTGTTTTTATAGATTCTGCTGAAGGCAGTTCATTGGTCAATTTAAAATGCTGTAATTTTAAAACTTAGATCTTAACAAAACTTTTTTTGGATATAAATTAATTTATGACTTTAGCTAGACTCAATCATTAAGCTATCCTAATAATGTAAAAAATCTTGAATGTCCACTAACTCAACCAATATAATGTATGACTTCTTAGCTCTCTAGAAATTTAATCTACTATGGCCAAATAGTACACTTTGTAGTACAGAAATACTTTACTAATGAGAATAAAAATGTAAATAAACATTCATTTGTTTGTTTACAATGTGTCACATATTGCAGTAAAACAGTATTCATCATATTTTTAGATTGTTCATATAAAAATTATCAAATCATTGTTATTAATTGCTATTTAAATTGAATAAAAATGGTTGAATTTGTTGTTAATACATTTTTGCACTTATAGTCTACAGTAGTGTATATATATATATATATATATATATATATATATATATATATATATATATATATATATATATATATATATATATATATATATGAGCTAGACTTAAATATGAATATAAACGCACAAACACACAGATGTAGAGGAACTTAAATAGAATTCAGTTACTCATTTATTTTCTTATTAGAACAATCTAAATGAATATACAGAAGCGTTTAAAGACAGATTGGGTGTAATTATTATTTATATGATATTATAAAAGGAAATTGAAACAAACAATATATCTCTGATACTTGTCATTCCAGTAATAATATCCAATTATAATACACCTATAAGCACTAAATACAATTTCCCAATAAATATTTACTCCTTGCTTAAACAGATACAAAGTGGAATCGCAATTGGTTGCAATGCTGCAGAAATATGATTCAGATATGGGAGAAAGACAAGCCATGTTAGAAGAACTGACGGCCAACTATGAGGAGGAAAAGGCACAGTTGGAAGCTCTTCAGGTATTCTCAGTATTAATTTCATAGTAGTTAATTATTAAAAAGCTAACTGCTCTACATATAATTAAATTTAATTGCTACATATTCATTGGTTGTTGTTGCTCAGTGCATTAAATAATATGTTAACTGGGCGACAAAAGTGTCGCCTAGTTTCAAGATTTTGTCGCCCAGTGGAGGTAGCTGGTGCCAGCAAATTTTTAGGGACAAAATTATCAATTTAATTGATGTTTCTCTAAATTTAAAATCTGGCCTCATGCAAATTATTACGCTTTTTAAGCTTTACAAAAAGTACAATCTAAGGTTTCGTTAATGTTAGAATTAATCAGTTACTTTGTTGTGATCAAGGTCTGGTACATATAGTGTAGCAATATGCACTATTTAGTCAATGCATGTGTATTCACTTCCCCTCCCCATGTCGCCCAGTGAAAATTTGTTAAAATACACTCCGTTGTTGCTTATTCATACTGAACTTGGAATTCTATACAGTAGAGCCTCGTTATCCGACATGCTGTTATTCGACATTCAGTTTCAACCGGCATGCCCGTCCCGAAATCACCACTGTAAAAGACGTCTGATTTTCCGAGAGTCCGGACCGGAATTGACTTTTATACAACGTAAATCGGTTAATTTGTTACAGAATTTGATTGTGTACTGTATTACGTGAATTACGTAACAATGCAATACAGCAATAAGTAACTGGTCAGCTATTGTATTTTTGAATGAGCAGATACAGTAATTTAGTTGCTTACTGTCCGACATTACGTTCAGTTTTAGCGTGGGATGTGCCGTGTGAGCAGAGCGTACAATTCCACTTATCTGACGTCATCACGGCCTGTTAGGTGAGATTCTACTATATATTAAAATAAACATGAAAATTAAGTTTTATGAAGATTGACATCTACACCTTTTGGACCTAAGAATCACACAATGTTGATACAAGTCTATAATATTTTTACAAATTTATTTACAGAGTGTATATTATACACTCTGTAAATAAAGCTCCTCAAGAATTTTTATGATCACTCAACTTTATTGAGTCTGAGAAAAGTTACAACTAGCTATTCGAGTTGGATTTGCTTACCACTAACACTACACTAATAAAACAATGTCTTAGTTTATAGAAATAAATATTGGCCATAAATAAATATACAAAACTGTATTTCAAAAAATATAATACATTTTATAGTTGTAAATGCTTCTCAAGCAAAAATTAAACTATCAATAAAAATTGCTTTGTTTGCCTATTTAATTTTTAAATAAGCTACAAAGCTACCAGAGGGCTTTTAACTGGGTTTGACATTTGAGGAGAGATCCCCTTCATTTAATTTTTGAAATCTAAATACTATCTGTAATGGACTTTTTTTAACAAACATACTGATGACTATGTAAATATAAAGAGAATATCATTTTGAAACAAGCAATTTTCTATAAATGTAGGTATTAGAGATCAGCCTTAGTTCGTAACAATGACTACATTCGCTCATCTACATTCACCACACTCATTCAAAATCAATATTCGCCCATATATTGACTCATAATAGTAATAAATAAATCAGATAAGTGAAACTTAAATCAATAAAAAAAATTGTTTTAAATTGCATTACATCCAAACATCAAGATCTGGGAACAAAATACCCGGCTACAGTGTATTGATTTAATGTTTATTCATTTTATTCAGGCCATTACAGAACTCTGAATATTAAAAATTCTTCAGATTTTAATGAATATCACTATGCCTCCAGACAAAGGCATAACACCTAACACCAGACTCAATAAAAAACGAACAACATTTCAATGCTATTTTATGTCTTAGGACAGGTAAAATTGTCTGCTTCATATTTATCCCCTCGATGTGTTATTATAGTACAGATAAATACTAAGCTAAATATTAGATTTTTAGTCACTATTGCAGTATAAAACAACTTAATACAGTTTTTTAATTGATACTTGCTCAAATAATAACTCTTCCTCATGTACTTGTCATAATTGTTAATGTTACTTGAGTTATCTGAAATATAGTACTAGCTAATTCAGATTAGAATGTTATAAACTTTTTTTTTAAGTGTGTAAATAAAATGCTACTAGCTAAATTAATTTTTAGGAAGAATTTGATGCACAAGAAATAGAATATGAAGACCTGATGTATGAAAAAGATCTTTTTGAAAAACAGCAGTGGGAATCTAAACTGTACGGCATCCGCTGTCAAATAGCAGCTCGTAAGATTCAGCAATTCTTTAGAGCTTACCTCACAACCAAGTCAAAAGGAAAGAAGGGAAAGAAAGGGAAGAAGAAAAAATAAATAATATGACTATATTGTTGTTGAATTTACAATAAATACTTTGTAACAACACACTCTTCTTTGTGAATTTTCGGGGCAGCGTTTACAATTTTAACGACGTGTGTGCAAGTGCTGGATCCTCAACGGTAAATAATCTGATCAGAGAAAAAAAGTGTTGTGTGTTTCAGGCCTAAGATCTGTTTTCATTTAGCTCATAAGTAATTTTTTTTTGTGGTTCTAACCTGTTTGTGAATTAACAAATAAGTCAAGTCTTATTTGCAAATAGAATAGTAGACTAATATTAATCAAGCTACAGAAAGAACAGTATTAGTTGGCTATTTTAGTTGATTAAAATAAGTTAATAACAGGAAGAATACTGACTGGTTAGTTGGTTATTAGAACAGTCAGTTATCCTACCACTAGTCAGCTGATAACCCCATACATTAATCTGACCATTTGTCTACTGCTCAGTGCCCAACTCTGGCCAATGGCCCTTGCAATAACTTCTGTGCTGTGTCTTACATTCCCTAGGTCTCCTCACCTTATTTTTGCAACTTAACAGAAAAACAGTGATATAAATAACTAACCTCTTTGTTAACACAATAATCCCAAATACAGTTTCACTTTATGAAAATTATGATTTAAAGAGTTAAAATAATAAGTCTTTATGTACCCCAAAGTGTATTTTCTTCATTGACGTTAGTCAAGAACTATAACAGAGTCCAGAATACTTAAGAAAAATACACACTTCTTAGCTATGAGAGGGATGAATAAAATTAATAACCATTACAAATGTAGTAATATTTATTTTCATCAAACAATAATTTCAACAACATTTGTTATTCAACTTAATTATATTTACTATTACACAATGTAGTATAAATGTTACTTACGTTAACATATGTTAACAATTTTTATCACAATAAAAAGGTAACATCTTAATTTAGATTTAAAGTCCTAACGGTAATACAAATGTAAAATAATTGTGTCTAGATTTAAATATTTAATGAATATGGTAGCAAGAAAATGGAAATTGCTTATGTTTATCCAACCGTATTTTTAAGAGTAACTGAAATTAAGTTACTTTAATCAACAATGTTTTTCCGTGCACTGTGTGATATAAAGTCAATTGATTATCTAAGAGTTCAGTTATTTGTTAAATCTTACAAGTTACGTGTGAAGTAATCATTTGCTTTAAAATACAGTAAAAACTCGCTTATAGAAAGTAACATAATAGTTTGTGGTGTTATGCTGCTATTTTGAATACAGCACCACAATCAGCTGGATGGTAAAGCTGGATATCAGATCGGCTGGCCGACTACTGAGGTCATAGTTGTGATTGGTAGGGTTTAACCCTTTCGATGCCGGGCATATTTTCCCTTGGTATGCGAGAAATGCCGGGGGTATTTTTAGTGAATATGCATAGTTTACGTTATTTTGTTCTAACTTTGTTATTTTTCAATATATTTTCATAATTATTTTTTGGTTTTTCTTGTTTTGAAATGCTCTTTTTACTACTTATATATTTTCTTAAATTAAATATTGGTTTTAATTTGTAAAATCAACTTTTTTTAAAAATTAAAATTTTTTTAATTTTTTAATTTTGAAACTTTTCAGCCCATACAACAAAAATACTAGGGCTATAAAAGTGACTTTATTTGAAAGAACATTTAATTACTAACATGCATACCAAATTTCAAAGTCTTACCTTGAAAATACCAGGATTTATCGTATTTTTTTCGACAGTACAAAATCACATATTTGTCACAATTGAGCTATTGTTTCAAGTGTGACAAATATATTTCAACACACGCATATTTAAAAGATGTTTAAAACTTTTTCTGAGTACTATAATCAATTCTCAACAGATTGGTACCGTATATGTGGCATATTAACGAAAATGCCTTATCGAAAAAAAAAAATTACGAGCGGTCCGAAATATCGGACCGCGGCATTTTTAGCATAACTACCGCTGTCCGATATATCGGACAGCGGCATCGAAAGGGTTAAAAGGGATTTGCTTCCACAAATATTAATTCCGTTTAATAATTAATTTATTGGCTTGGGCATTGGGCAAAATTACGAAAGGATAACAAGGGGATAGTTTTGAAATTCAAACGCTTTACTATGCAACAAACAATAAGGTATATTGGATGATTTTAGTCAGGTTCGGACCAGTGACTGATAACATGTGGCAGCAGTGGGACCAAAGACAGTGCACATTACCTCATCATGGCACACAGATAAGCTAAGGTTTAATTCTAAATAATCTCACTCCTGTTCTCTAATTAGTTCATCTAAATGTACATGCAACAAATCAGGCTAGCGGTTGTCGTCAGATCAAATTCATAGCTTCTGGGTTGCATAAGTGAATTGGCATTTAAAGCAACATTTATTCCAAATTCTAAATTAACAATCCAATACGCACCAATGTTCACCAGAACTTTAAAAAAAAATCTCCAAAAATGAAAGTAAGACAGAAGGAGTTATGTTCTTGATTTTAGTCACACAGGACACAAATTCTGAATTATGGTGATAAAAGACAGGTTAACAAACACTGACAGCCCACTATAAAGATCTAAAATAACATTAGATGGCAATTGATAATAATTTATTTTATTTCTCATTGTTTTAGACGCCTAAAAACAGAGTATTGGCGTCATGCTTACCTCAAGTGTCTGTATTGAGGGTCAGTCTACCTTATAAACAAACTCTGTAATCAATTCCTTTTGAAGGCAAAGCTTGATAAAAATAATAGCCTCTATGTACATAACTAAGGTATATTGTGTACAATAGGTAAGACATTGATTACACAGAGCTTTAGTTTTTAAAATGTACAAACATGTAATTAACATATTCAGGCTTAAACAAAGCAAATTAACCCTTCCCACGCCATAGACAAAATGCTATATTTTGAGATTATGCTTATTTAAAATAAAAAATTAAATTTGAAATTCCTTGAAGCTGATTTGTATTCTCAATTACATTAGTACAACTTAAATAAAAAACACAATGCAACTGAAAACAAACACTAACAACACACTCGAAATGCCCTTGAACGACTGGAGTAAAATGGCGGATAGTTTCGTCCACGGCGCTGTGGAGCGCTAGCGCTGTCAGCTGCCTAATGGAAATTTCCACTATAAACAGACAAGCTTCCCAGCTGACTTATGTTAGTGGTGTTGAATTATTCGTCTTCAAAGTAGCTTACGCTCTGCCATATTTACATATAGTTATTTAAATTAAAAAACGTAAGAAAAATAAAAAAAAATATATATATATATTTGGCGGATAGTTTCGTCCTCGGCGTTTGGAGATTGTTACAGTTGGCGGATTATTTCGTCTACGGCGTGGGAAGGGTTAATAAATAGTTTTTGATAATTGCCAGTCAAATCAGTAGTTATTTTTGTAGAAAATATAAAACAATAAAGCTTAGTTATAAAATGTTAAAGCTAAGAAAACAAGGGCTGGGAGTGTATTGTAAGTCAAACCCAAAGTGCACGCAAGATAGAATCTCTTTGAACTTTTAATAAACGTATTTCAGATAAACCTGCTTGATAAAATAATAAAATAAAAATTTTGGCACTTACATGGTAACATTAAAAAAGGAATTTAATTTTTAACTTAAGCTACATTATGACAAGATTTGTTACATTGTGCTATTCATTATTTTATTATGTGTTCTTAAAACACAAGCCCTAAGAAATATAATTTCATTAATAAAATAATTATGTTTATTCATACAAACAAATATAAACTATATGACCATAACAATTACAACTTTACATCTAACTAAAAATAAGCTATATTATTTTAAAGATAATTGTTATACATATCAAACTTTTACTAAAAGGCACAAAGAGTAATCTTTTAATTATATATATATATATATATATATATATATATATATATATATATATATATATATATAAATGTGTAGACTGGAGTCATATAATGTAGTAAATGAACAAATATGAAGAGGAATTAATTTTTAACATCCAAACTTATTGTAATAATGAACAGTACACTTATATCAATGCAAATTGTCTTATTTTTTACTGAACTGCAATTCAGATAACGTTTTAAATAATTAAAATTGATAAATTTTATTTAAAGAAGAAATCGAACATAATATTATTAATTGCAAATCCTAGTATTTGAAATTAATAATATTTATAATAGTTAATAATAATATTATTGCAAATTCTTTAAACATGATATTTTAATTCATATTGTTTTAAATATGTATTTTTCTGATAACATTTAGACTGAAGATACCTTAACCCTTTCAGCACCAACGACCGATATGTCGGACGTGTGGTGTGAGGAATTCTGAATCGTATTGTAGTTTTAGACTTGGTGCAATTCTCTATCTTTGATAGGATGTTCCGGCTTGGACAATCGTACACCACCAAAACATGTAGCATCTGTTACACGATCGGCTCCCTGCACGAACGCTGCTGCATGTCTCCAAGTGTCTACACCGTTACTTTTATTGTGATAAATGTCATAAGGGTATGCAAAGAGACAACGATGGAGCAAAAATATATTGGTAAAATTTTAAAAAGAAAGGCAATCACAAACCTGCCGATTTCTAACGCCCTCTTGACACCCGACAAGTAGACATAAGGTCTAAAATCGTAACTCACAAGTTCCCTATTTGGAGATGAAAGGATTAAATGGCAAAAGCGCTTTTTTAAATACAAAATTTTAAATATTTAAAAATGTGTTCTTTTATAAAAACAAAAAAATTATTTAGAATGTACATACTTTCAATAATATTCAATTGTTACTTAACATTATAGCTTCATTATAATACTTACAATAATAGTTAACTATTAAAATAGTCATGGAACTCTTCAAAACCCTAATAGTGACTTTCAATAAAATTATGAGATAACCTTACTGGTAACTTAGTTAAAAAAATATATTCATGGCTAAAAATTGTGTTTATAAAAAAATTACGTAAAATATAGATTTACGAATTATTTTAACATATTAGAAATACAAATTTTCATCTTATAAAGAGTTACTGTCATATGATATATAAAAATTTTATTTTCATCCTGAGTTCAGCACCAATGATAAAACAGGTAAATCAAGAATTTCTACAAATAATCATTATATCCAGTAATGGTTGACACTTTGAGGGAGTAACAAGGACTATCTACTAATTACCACATCTTGGAATGTGATACTAAACATCACAGTGAGTAGTTTTGTGGTAAAACTTATAAAACATTGTCTATTATCGACACTTTAGTATATTAGAGAGATAGGACATCAGCAAACTTACCTTAAAAGACAAGTTCACTTAAAACTTGGCATGAGCTCTCTCTCTCTCTCTACTCACCTGAAGAAAATGCCTGTGGTGTTGAAAATTTGTGAGATTGTGTCTATTTTGTGTTTGTGACTACTACTCTGATGTTAGTGAATTTGTCTTTTAAGGTAAGTTTGCTGATGTCTTATCTCTCTAAAATACTAATTCCTGGCCTAGTGCCCTTTTAACTTAACCTATTATTGACACTGAAACCATAAAATAAATTAATGCATTTCATTTTAAGGCGGATCCTTTGGAAAACTGTCGTGATATGTGTTTATTGCAATCCTCCATAATTTGTCATTGGGCTATTAATTAATGACACTTTCTATGGAATAGTCGGCCTTAGTTTGTAACAATGACTATATTCGCTCATCTACACTCATCACACTCAATCGAAATCCATATTCGCCCATATCTTGACGATCGGCGTCTTATGAATAAATAAAAAATAAATAAATCAAAAGATTCTGAATGCCATTTGTTTCTTGCTGAAATATTTTTCGAGCATAAATTGCAATTCAACGAGGCTTGGTTTTAGCTGAGCAATGTGACTTAAACAATTCTTTAACTGGCTTTGAAATAACTGGGTTCAGTGAAGTAGACGAGATTTAATAAGTACAAATGAAATCTTGTTATTTAATATACTGCAACTGAATACAAATACAAAATTAATTAACAATATAAAATAGTTTAGTATTAACAAATTTTAACTAAAACGTGTTTTAAAAATTAGAATAAATGAGTGTGAGATGTCACAAATATTTTTACAACAGAGTCTGCTGTACTGTTCTCTACGCGGACTGAGAAGCAAAGCCAATCTAAAGTTAAATTATGGTACAGTAGATCCTCAAAACCACGAATTTGAAGGCGATTGAAAAATATTCGTATTAACAAGGTATTTGTGATAGAGAGATTCATGGTAGTGAGGTTAAAACGGACAAAACTCGTAGCATAGGGGTTCGCTTTCTTATATTGTATTAAAAACAAATAGTTTATCCTAAATTCATTACATAATATAATGTCTACATTGATTACATTCCTTTTACATTCAATATTTAAAGCCAGCCATATTGTCAATTGCACTGAACTGTATCGAACACACAATAGAATCAAACTAAACTGTACTATCTCAAGTCGCGCCAAACAAAAGTTGAGTTTTCCTGTTTCAACAAGGATTAATTGGAAATATAAATTCGTCTTACTGAGGTTTTGACCCCGGGAATTCGCCTTAT
The DNA here is from genome assembly GCA_035578905.1 of Stictocephala bisonia. Taxonomy (NCBI): domain Eukaryota; kingdom Metazoa; phylum Arthropoda; class Insecta; order Hemiptera; family Membracidae; genus Stictocephala; species Stictocephala bisonia. The sequence continues at coordinate 69,544 of JAQJVL010001007.1, read as the reverse complement.
GAAGGTATAGACGTGTATGGCTCTAAATATTCATGCTATAAGGATTTCTCACTGTCTTGGAAATAAAACAAAATTCATATTATTGAGGTAATTGGTACTTAAAATTTATGTTATATGGGGCTTTTAACAATGAGCGTTTTGAGAAGTTCAATGGATTTTTTTTTAAATTGTGCTATCGAGGATTTGGAGCTAGGCCTATTGAGGTTCATGCTGTCAAGGTTCCACTGTATATGCTGGATTATTGGCAACATATACATCATGTAGAACTAGATAATGTCCAATCCAAACTAAATTACACTGATGTAAATAATTTGAACATGACTGTGATAGACTCTAAACCAAACTATTCTTTACTATTTGTATAATACAAAATCTGCATCTTCCAGGTTAATTTTATAGCACTGAGTCTAGGATTTCAGTAAAAAGAAAATATAGTAGCACACTCAGTACACTACAGATAGAAACATAATCATACAACACACATAATTTGTGAAATATACCAGTCACCTTCTACAGCCTGAAATATTTGACTACTATATTTTTTTGTGTTGTGTGAATCTTTCTATCCATAATTTACCTACGTGCTATTTACTAAAATCGGTAAATTGAAAAAATCAGTAAAATATAACAACAAATGTTGATTATTTTGAATAAATAGAATTTGTGGCTTTATACCTATTTCCTTTACCTGTTAATTATAAAGCTAAACTAATAAATAAGTGAAATGACAAAAAATATTACATTTATAAGTGATTTCTTGAAACATACAACATGTAATTTTGAACATTTATAATCTTATTATTTAACAATTTTATAAACATTTTCTTACGAGGTGGATTTATAACTAACAACAAATTTTAATTCCACAATAAGCTACTGTACATTTGGGCAGTGCTGCCACAGTTATAGTAATCTATTCACAACAATTGGCACATCAATGTTTACAAAAAACACTTAAAATAATGGTTAAAAATCTAAATACAACAATTGGAAATCACAGCAGCCTTGGAATGTTTTAAAATTGAACAATGTATGAAGTTAAATGGCAAGGAATATCACAGACTGTTTAACATCAACAGATATTGTTTTTATTTATTTATTAATTTTTTTTCATTCAAAAGCTTTGCACTGGGTTTTGATTGTTTATTGAATAAAAAATGAAATCCCTTGTTATGTTGCAGACACTAACTTGATAGTTTAAAATGAGTGATATTTTAATGGCTCAATTAAACTGACTAGAATATATTTAAATGGTAACAACTTTAAGAAACAGTATTTGATATTTATTGAGTTATTTTGAAATAATTTTGAATTACAAACTGAAATGCTACCATTTTAGATCTGATGAGGTTTTAGAGTTAAAAGAATTTAATCATTTTAAATATTAAAATGATTAAATTCTTTAATTTAATCATTTTAAATATTTAAAATTAGTATACTAATAATCTTTAAAAACGCTTTTAGAACTTTACTGCCGACTAACATGCCTCTTTTGATTTAACCTTATCAACTTTTAGTACCAATACATAAATATTTAAGTTAGCACCAATGTTAAAAGTTCATCTTGTTTCAATTGCCACTTCTACAATTGCTCAAGTAGCAAACTAAACGTGTTATGCTTTTAAATAGGGCTGACTTTCTTATTTAATCCGTCTTATCAAACTACAACAATTCTTATTTAAACTACAAGTCTTATCAAACTGCAAAGGAAGATTCACTGTAAGATTATAAAAGGCTGTTTTTGTAATAGGAAACCATAGAGCTCCAACAGTTATAAAAGATGCAATTGCAAGAAAAACTAATCAAAAATTGGCTCTTTCTTAATTTTTAATATGTAATCTGTTGATACGAGGCGAGTAATGAATAATAAATAACACAAAACTTTGGTAAGTTCTGTATTTATTTCCCAGGGAAGGTTTTAAGCATCGTTTTATTAGCATCCAACTACAGAACTCTGTTCTACTGGACCTTAAAGTGTCATTGATAATCTAATGAAGTTATTTGTACTATGGGACAACCCTGCACGCTTTGCGTGCCAACCTCATGTCTCGCTGCGCTCTTGACACCTCAGCCTTCGACCTCGGCATGTAACTTTTGACTTCAAATATTAGTAATTAAACAGTATTAAATAAAATCATATTATTTTAATTCATTTACAGTATCTCACTCACTGCACTTGATTTGCACTAATATATTTATACTATAATAATGATTTTTATATAACAACCAATTTTATTACTAAGCCTATTTCAAATGTTTTTATTTTATTTAACGGCTGATGATAACATACACACAGACAGACATGTATTTGCTCTTTTACATTTAACTTGATATTTTACTGTGCTGCTCTCTATATTTAACCTAATAAATTATTTCGACCATTTAACATTTGTTCATCCCACTGGCTGGTCAGTTAAAATTAATCTCCATAAGAATAATATTGTATCTTTGCCGCCATTTAGAGTAAAAACGTATGGGAATTTCAAAAGTCTAGCTCCGCTACGACTTAAAAATCAAAATTATCCTTTCAATAAAACAAATTTCATCAAAAACCGGTCAAGTAAAAAGAACAGAAAGTGAGTGAACTAAATAACCTGATTGTTTTAATAGAATAGAATAGAATACTTTATTCGCCACAGGATATTCCATAGAATACATAGGCCAGTCATGTAACTATGAGATAAATCTATCAATACACAAGACATTGTTTACATAAAGATAACTTAAGCTAATGGATTATTTTAAGATTAAAGTGGCCCTATAATATAAATATCAGCAATATAGTACTACCGAACTAGTAAATATTTTCATCAAAATAATTTGATGAATCCATAGAGCAACAATCAGGTATTGATGCAGTTTTTTTTCAATTGGTATATATATGAGTAATCTTATACTGATCAAACCTGTCTAGGACTTCTAACCAAGCGATTTATTTACTCAGCTTATTTTAACAATTAGTTGAAAACTCCTATATACTAATTTTTTTCAATTATAATAATGTATATAAATTGCTGTTACTTATTTTTTGTGAAAAGTTCATTCAACAAATTATCTTAATAAAAGATACACCCACCTGCCCACCCATACACATAGAGTGGTACTCATACACATATAGTGGTATTGATATTAATGTACATTAATGTACACATAAAAAAAATATTAATGTAAAATATATAGGATTACCAATCATCAGCTGTTAAATAAAACAAATAAAACTTTTTAAACAGGCTAAGTAAATAATATTTGGTTTTTGTTTACATTTATAAATAGGTAGTAACACAGCAAGTTAACTACTGTAAATAAATTTACATGTCATGATTTTCTTGATAGAGTTTACCTACAATATTTTTAGTAGTGAAAAGTCACCGAGACGAGTGAAAAGTCACCGAGACGAGTGAAAAGTCACCGAGACGAGTGAAAGAATCGAGGCCAAAGGCTGCGGTGTCAAGAGCGCAACTAGTGAAAGACCAACAACAGGCATTACCGAGGACAGAGGCTAAAGTTATACAAGGTTGGCACACAAAGCGTGCAGGAGTGTCCCCTAGTACTGATTGAACCTTGGCATTATTATTTGAGATGTATTTATTTGAACATCAATAAATATCACGTCACTTAAACACAACATGTTAATTCACTATAACTGTAGTATTAAGTATAAGTTTAAAAAATAAATATTAAATATATAATAACATTTTAAAATGCACAACATAGTAGAGACAACATTATCACCCTATCGTCTTTAAAATAAATGCAATTTGAAATACTAAATGCAAAAAGAGGAAATTTGAAATACTCAGTTGAACTAAGTTATAATATCCTATTCATAATTTGGTCATGAAATAGAAAAAAAAATTATTAATGTAAAATATGTACGTCCAAATTAATATAACTTTTTTATATTTAATTTCATTTTCAGTAAAATTGTTAAATGTGTACAGAATGGATATACTTTAAGTTGTATAAAATGAACTATAAAATGTATAAATTGAGGGTTAGTTTAAAATGACAAAATTATAATACATTAAAAAATAAGTAAATATTTAAAATATATACAATTATAAGAATAAAAATCTAATGTATTGAGCCAATGAAATGCAATCAGTTCTTAAAAATAGAGAGCATTCCTTGGGCCCCTAATATCTTAAGGACAATTCCTAAAGATATAGGGATATTGCATTGAATAACATTCAATGCAATACTTAAAAAATAATGTAACGTTCACATTAAAAATATTTATATTTAGATTTAAAACAATGTTTAACTATCTTAAGCTAAAACAATAATATCATAATAGTTTTCTCATATAAAATTATTTGTATGCAGCACGAGGAAGATTTGTATGAATATCAAATATTTCTTATCTAAAATATTTTAAAATTTAATTAAACTATGAATGACAAGTGGCTGTAAATTAATGTCAGAAAAGAACAGTGTAAATGGCAAGAAACTGAATTTTCAATTCTTACAATGATCTTAAGAGACTAAAATGATACATTAAGGGGTTACTTATACATAAGTTGCTGATATGATTAAAAGTGTTATATTTATTACAAAACCATTAACTTTGCACATTGCACTCAAGGTCTTGGCGCTCTGTCTCTAGTAGACGGCATGAATGACATGGTCCGCCGCACTTTCACTTGAGGATTTGGTGACTGAAAATTGTTATATGACATCAGTTTATTGTTTACTATTTCTGAAAAAACGTACATATATATAATTTTTATTAGCTGTTGATCGAATGCAGATAAGTTACAAGAGGGGTCACGAAATAGAGTTTCACATGCCACTCAAGTGTGTGCTCCTCCCACTACGAGTGGGAGAACACACTTCGTACTGTGGGGCCGTATTGTATTCAAACTACTTTAAATTAAATATATAAATAGATAATCAGCTTTTTTGGATTGTTTGAAAGATAACCTCTTTGGTATTTGTATAATGTTTACTTGTGAAAATAAAGTCATTTTGTGATTGATAAACTTAGAATTTAATAGTGGCGATGAGGAGAATGTCAAAAAGAAATAAAAGACAAGATAATGGTAAGATTTCTCTCAGAAGAAATGAAGAGATATTTTTAAAAGATAATTTGTGTAGAATAGCATCTGACAGGTTTAGTGAAGAATTTGAGTCATAGGACTCTTACATTGCTTGTCTTGAGAATTATTTTGCCATCCTAGGCATTGATGAAAAAAATGAATTCAAGAAAACTCAAATTCGTATACACGGAGCTGCTAAATATCAGAAACTTTAAAACCAATTGAGTCCAGAAAAACCTGCAGAGTAGAGCTTTGACATTATTATATCTACTTTGGACTCATTATTAAATCCGAAACTGAGTATAATTGCAGTAGAGCATTATTCTACTTAGAGAAAATAACACGAAGGTGAGTCAATCACTAATTTCCTGTGAACTTAAGCAATTGGATTAACATTGTCAAATTAAATATGAAAATTATACAGCTAACAAATAGAATACACATATTTGACAGCAATTTGTCTGTGGAATATCGAAATAAACTAATACTTAAAGAAATTTTGAAGAGCCAAATAATCTGTCACTGCAGGATTGTATACGCCTTGCTGAGGTAACTGAAATGGCATCGGCTGAGACTGATTCAAAATGTTGAAATAATTATTGTTCTTAAGAAACAAGACCACACAAGGTTTAAATTCATTAGAACGAAAAAAATGTTTCAGATGTAGAGCTATTTAACACTCATCTCAAGATTTTCTTTCAAGTATGCTATATATCACTATTATAAGGGAATTGAATACATTAAATCCACGTGTAGAAAAAAATAGAAAAATGCTCATGGTTTGAAACAACTTGAAAATGAGTTGTTTTTCAAGTTCAGGACAGTATTCAGTCAAGATGAGTTGTTAGCTGTAGTGCTCAATCAGCTAACAACTGTTAAATAACCAGAAATCAACCCTAAGCTACAACAAATTTTTTTTCATTGTATAAGAGATTATCATCCTATTACGTTTAATATGGTACATGGTCAACAGTTTCTTAAATGTCAGAGTAAAATTTGTTTAGTAAAATACACCCAAATAGAAAGTTGGATAAAACTAAATTGTCTATTTTTACCAGAGAAGAGACTGAGCCACTGGGATTAGCAACTGTAAAAATTAAAATAAAAGATGAGGAGACAATGAAAAACTTATATATCTTAGGGAAAGTTCAGCCCACCTTAGGCTGTAATTGGATGACTATAGTGAAGTTTAAATAAAAAAAAAAGAACAATGGGGAATGTTGGATAAAATACAAAGTGACTTGGGATAGCGCCGTGAGCGTACAAATAATTTTAATATGGAATTTGAGGATTCATTTTAAAACTATTCAGGAAAGATGTTTTTGGCTTTAAAGGTCACATTCAATTGATTAAAGTAGCATGTCCTGTATTAAACCACTACAGTCACTTCCTAATGCTCTCCATGACATGGTTGAAGCTGACATTGAGAGGACCAAAAAGAAGTTGACGATTGTGAATGGATAAAACCAATTGTGCCAATTGTTAAACCTGGTGGAAGCATAAAATTATGTGCTGGCTATAGAAAAATTGTTACTGCCCACCACCAAGAGCGGAAAATATTTTTATAGCAGTTGGAAAGGGTAAGATTTTGTCAACTTTGGATACTAAGCAAGCCTACTTAATATAGAAATGGACGAAGAAAGTGCAATTAATCAAGCACTAACCACAACTAAAGGGGTTTACAAGGTAAACAGAGGCAGCAACAAATAACTATGATACTTCAGGGATGAAGGGAGTGACACTTTCTATGATGACATAATTGAAGCGTAGGACATGGATGAACTTACTGTGAGACTTGGAGAAATGTTATAAAGATTCGCTAAAAAAAGGTAAGAGTAAACTGGGAGAAGTAAAAATTATTTCAAGATTCAGTGGAATATTTAGTTAATATGATTTTGAGCAATGGAACTTTTGTATGTACTGATAAGGTTACAGATCCTCCTAGGCCAGATGCTGTTAATGAATTGATAAGTTAACTTGAACCAGTGAATTATTATGAAAAATTCATTAAAAAATATAGCAACTAAATTAAGACCACTATACAAGCTTTTGTTAAAAAAAATCAGATTTTAAATTAACAAACAAAGCGCACAACACTTTTCAAGAGATGTAGTATGATATAAGAAGCGATACAACTTTAATGGCATATGGTGACAAATTACCTATAATGCTGGCAATGGATGCTAGCTCAGTATGGCTGGGAACAGTCTGTCACATAGGCTGAATGACGGCACAGAATGACCAATCTATTTTGCTTCTCGAGTTTTGAGTAATAAACTTGGCTAGCCATAAACTGGACGCAGAAGTTTTCCCACAGTTATTTTACTTAGTGAACTTACATTAATACTCATTTAGAACTTAGCAAGTCATTGTCAACTTTCGAATTCAGGTTAAGTGGAAGAAGGACTTTCTAGTCCCAACTTCGCCTGGTTAAATAAAGACGTATTTCATTTCATTTTAGTTCTATGTTATTTAAAAGTGTGCTGCCCTTCACACTTTTTGCCTTTTTTTCTTATAATAACAACAAATAATAATTATATTAATAAGATAACTAATCTTGAATTTTAAATGTATATTAAAATTACAGTTTGACATCCTACTAGTTTCAACAATAATGGAAATAATCATGAAGTTATAAAGCAATATTTCATTTTGATCCAATTCTGATGCAAAACTATATACCTTTACAACAGTTGTCTGTAGTTCAGTCATGCACTTCTCTGTAATATTTATCTTGTCTTGAGCTCTATGGAGTTCTTTGTCTAATTTCTGTCTTTCTTCTTCTAGTTCCCGTAATCTACGTTCAGCTTCTAAAAACCATTTTAATAAAAGAAGTTCATAAAAAACACATTTTTAGTGACTAAATGATACAAAAGGAGAGTATTAACAAAATGTTGTGTGATCTAAATCTTGTTCTACTTATTTCTAAAATCCTTTTTCAGATTTGATTAAATATTATATAGTTATCTTTTGCTAGAATAAATCTATCATATTAAGTTAACATGCAGTTCAACAAGCTGCAAGTCAACAAGCCAATCTCTTATTTATTAAATGTTGGCTTCTGAATTGACATTCAAAGAGATTATATTACTACCTAATTATGTAGCACAAAATTAAACATTACTGAAACAGAATCAGCTGTGTCAAATTTTTCTTATTGCCATGTCTTTGTGTTTATTATTTCTTTCTGTGATCAGTTGTTGCTAACATCGTGCTAACTGCGGCGGAGAAATCTTCTATCGTAGAGCATTATTTTTGCTCATACAATATTGGGTGTGTGGGCCAAATTTGTCACACACTGCATTAAGTTTCAGGGACACTTTCACAAAAAGTTGCCAGAAAGGCTATGTTTATAAGTGTTGTTTAAACATTTCTGAGAACAGGTGGTGTTTTGACACAGCTGAAGAGCTGTTTGGGTTACCCAACTACTGTCTGTACAAATGAAAATCAAAATTGTTGTTATTTATTTTTATTATTATACATTATTAAGATGCCAGACGGCCTGATATTCAGTTCTCTTCCCTACACAACATCTCAACCTTGACTATCATCCAACATGGACATCCCTGACTGCTCTAAAAGTGTCCACGTCAATGGCAACCATTGAACGGATGCTGTGTCGGTATTAAGAGGGCCGAGCGAGCATAGAACCTATCGCCTACAAGCTCCTCAACACTTTTTTGCTATTATTGGTAAGGTGTATGAGGACTTAATAACCTACCCTCACCATTAGTACACATTGTTTTTGTGTGTCAAGACATTTTTCATTTCATTTCAATTTTAGGAAAAAACTAAAAGGAAAATTACATTATATAAAGAAATGTTTTATAGCTCTCAAATAACCTAGAATGGATAGGATTTTAAGTCTCTTACTGGAGGTTGCGTAAAAATATATAGGCACTTTATACTGACATCTAGGTCAAATACAAAATACAGTCTAACCATCTTGCGGGTGAATTTACTTTTATTTAAGGAATATCCATTTGTAATCAAATATGAATAAGAAATTCAAATGCTGTGACTATAAGTCCAATAGATGTAAAACCTCTATATAGACTTCAGGTAAAGCATCTTACCCTGCAGCTGAGCCTCTTTCTCTCTTTGTTTTCTTTCAAACTCAATTCTTTTTTCTCGCTCTTGTTCCAATAGAATCCTTTGCTCCTCCTGAAGTCGTTCCAGTTCTTCTCGTTTTTCCCATTCTTCCCTCAATACTCTAAACAAGGACATTTGAATTATTTTTAGTAGGTAGGTTGAAATTTTAATTCTTCATATATAAAGTAAATTAAAAACATATTTAGCAATATTTTTAAACAATAAAATCTCTGGAGTGGTGAAATTAAATCTAAACATTTTTTAAAAAAGTTTAGAAGTAAACGAATTTTATGAACATTTCACTTAATATAAAAAATACATTATATACTTTATGTGCAGCTAAGGCTAAGTCCTTTCAAACGTATGAGTAAATGTTACCTAGCTTGCAAATTTCTGACAATTTCTTCATCTCTTTTTGCCTGAGTTTCCTCTTCCAATAAAGCTTCTAGTTGTTCAAGCCGCTTTTCTTTTTCTATTTTCACTTCTTGAAATTGGAGTTCAGCTGCTACCCTCGCCTACAAATGAATTTTAATTGATAGAAAAATAATATTTTTGATGACTAATTCATACACAATAATCAGTTTTATACAAAAACCTAAGTTGTAGAACTTATAACTCTAAGCAATATAATTGTTTAGCATTCAATTTAATTATAAGCATTATGATATTATATAAGAATTAATAATTGATTTTCCCATAACAGAATACAGCATTAAATAAAAAATTACAAGTTATAAAAAAAGTTAAGATTAGCTTTCACTTTATTCTTTCACAGTATTTCAGTATAAAGTGAATAGAAAAGATTGCAGCAAACTTGGGCGAGGACAAACTGTAGAGGGGTAACTTACATCTATTTCTGTTTTGCGTTTGTGTAATTCATAGTTTACAAATTAACTAGGTTTGCTGCTTTTATTCTAATTTTCAGTAAAATTTCTCATTTCAGTGGGATACTCAAATTTTGTAGATTTCTATACTGAATATTTTTCCTTCCACTTTCAGAAAACAAGACATGTAGACTAGATGCAAAAAAAACTTCATTGAAATATTGCCCACACCAATCCACTTGTATGATGTAACTCAGACTAACATTAAAATAATTATAATTTTCCAGCAGATATCACTTGTTAAATAGAAAAAATGTGGGGACAACATCAAAGTATCTCACCTACTACTAAATACATAGGTGTTCGTGATCCGTTTGAGTGATCGTCTTCAGGGTGTCTAGTAAACTTCCTTAGACAAATTACCTGACTTTCCCTAACCTTTCTATGATTTGGTACAGCATTTTTCTGACCCCGAACTAACATAATCACATATACGTGTATTTAATACAATCAATAGTAGTATATAATTATATAGGTAAATGTAGGTAATTTACAATATACTGTTATTAATAAAAATAATAATTAAATACAAAACTATTACAATTATTCTTTTTGAATACTTCATAAAATATTATATTAATGAATTAAAGAAAATAAAATTAGGCTTGAGTAAAAATAAATATAGTATACATCCTTTATTCTAATGTCTAATTATGACAATTTTTAGTCGCCTGAAAAAAGGTAAATATTACAAACACACCAAAACAAAATCAGCATAAATTGTACGTCCATGACTTATTGAACTAGTATTAATTAGACATTTATTTCAGTAAGTTTAAACATTTTATAGATATAAAACTAGTTCTATAAGAGATTGTAAAAACTATTAGAAAATTAATTTAACAACTTTTTCATGATTTTAAGATTATTAAATGGCAAGTAAAATCAACATTTCGTTCAAACAAAGTATTCTTTGTAAAGCACCCAGTTATACAGTGAGCGCTACGAATTTCAACACATTGATGTTCTTGTTAAGATTTTCCAGTTATTTCAAATTCCCTGATTTTTCCCTAACTTTTCTAGGTTTTCCCTACTTTCCCTGTTGCTGGATACCCTGTTCTTAACTCTCTTGGCTTTAATTTATAAACAGGAGGCTCTAATTTATATACATACCATTTTCTCAGCCTGAAGTTGTGCGCCCATATCTTGTATAAGGCTGGAGCGACGGCGCCGCTCTTCACAGTCAGCCTCCCGCTGCACTCTACGTCTTGCTGCCAATTGCCTCTGGTAGCCTAGTGAGCCTCCTGACTGAGATATGGCCAGTTGTAATGCTGACAACCATTGTAGACGATTTCTATACATCCAACCAAACATATCAGGGGATAATCAAGGTTCAGATGTTGTGTAGGGAAAAGAACTGAGTGTCAGGCTTGTCAATTAGCTGAAAATCTTACCAAAACGTGGTTCAGATTCCATTCAAAGATACACATTTTGAATTTGTATCTTTGACAACAATAGTCCCTTAGTTGTCCTGGCTCTTGGGATATTAATAAATAGCTCTTTCTGAAGAACAGTCGACCTTAGTTAGTAACAATGACTACACCATTCATCTACACTCATCAGACTCATTCACCTCTCATATTAGTCTCTATGATCATATCTTTATAATGAATAATGAATAAGTTATCAAAAACATTTTAACAACTTCTCTTGTGTATACACAATATAATTTAAACTGCATATGTACTCAGTTCTGTTAAGTTAGTTGTTATTTTTTCAGCAGCTTTTTATATCTAAAAAAATCTTGATTATTTGAATTTTTGTGTGATCTTCAATCAACCCTTCATAGTTAATATTTAGCCTAATATTTTAAGTAATTTTATAATTTCTTTACATTTCTAAATATATACGTAATGAATACCAAGTTAAATTACGTTTCATGAAGAATCACTGATCTTGTTAGTTACCTATTTCAACATAACTGCTATCTAGATGTATTAAATACAAGATCAACAACTAAAAGTTACTCTTAATGTTACAACAACTAAAACTCTTAATGTTAAGGTCTTTTTTACTTAAGACCTTTATTAGTAGTATGAATACCCTAGTATTGATCAATTAAATTAGTACATAATTAAATAAATGTATTTTCCATAAACAGAGGACCAGAAATAATTTGTTGCATCTATAATTCCAAAAATAATAGAAAAATATATGACATCCTACCAAATTTCTCAAACATGCTGAAACTAAAGTAGAGTACTGGCTTTCAAAAGCCTTTCATTCAATACTATGAAACGGCAAATTGCCAAATACTTTGAAAAGATTTAAAATATAGTTGGTGTGAAGCACGGTAAACTACAACACATACGGTAGGTATCATGGCAAGGATGCGCTGTAGAATGTGATGTCACACAAGCAAATCAGTTTGTTTGATTATTTTATTTTAAACTTTACTGAGCCAACAACTTCATTCAGTTCACGTCATTTCCGAAAATGCCTAGAGAGTCAACAATGTAAGTATAAGCAAAATTAATTTTATATTTTTGTTTATATAATATGTTAAAAGAAACCTTAAAAAACCAATAGCAGAGTTATTTGGCATATTGTCCTATGCATGAGTAACCATCATAGTTGGCACAGTGGTGTAATTAGGTCATGTCTGTAAAATAGCGACACAAAATACAAGGCGGTCTAGTATCTGTTGTTGCACACAACCAACAATGTCCATTCACGTTGTGTCACCCATGGTTCGGTGTTGCCAGTGTGTTTGTTCTGATACCTCTTGTTTATGATTTATGTGTTTCTTAAATACTTTAAATATAATTAGTTGCTTATTATTATTGTTTTCTACAGGATCCGGCAGAAAAACCTCCCTTATTAGGGAAGCTAATGAAAACAAAACGGAATAAGGTAGGAAGATTGTATTTTTATTAACTAAAAGTACAGATTGTGCCATTTTAGAATATGTACCATTTCTTTGCTTTTTAAACAATACATCTCTCAAATGGTTTCCCCCACTGTTGACACACTGGTTGAGTCGTCCTCTGAAACTCTCCTTTACTTTACAAGTTATTTTAGGTGGAATGGCTTCAACTTCTCGTGTTATCACTTCTTTGAGGATTTGTTATTTTTGAGGACGATGTTCGTAAACCTTGGCTTTTAAGTAGCCCCAGAGAAAAAAAATCACAGGGCGTTAAGTCTGGCGAACGTGGTGGCCAGCCTATGTCACCACGCAAAGAGATTATGTGTCCAGGAAACATTTCCTTCAACAGTGCCAGTGACTGCTACGCTGTGTGGGCTGTAGCGCCAACTTGTGGAAACCACACGTTATCAATTTCATCAAAAAGCTCTCTTAGTTTAGGCTGAAGGAACTCGCGGAGTATTGCACAATACTGTTCACTGTTATCCCACCATTTCCTTCGAAAATGTACGGATCAATTACTCCAGAATTAAAAAGAGCACACTGTTTCTTTGGGGCTATGCAGCAGTCGTTGATGGAGTTCTTGGGGGTTGTGTTCAGACCAGTACCTGCAATTTTGGTTGTTCACTGCTTCGGAAAGGTGAAAGTGTGCCTCGTCAGAAAAAATCACAACATCTTCTGGGCGAATGTTCCGAAGAAGGTATTGGCACAATGTTACACGGACACCACGGTCTCTTTCACTCAGTTCCTGAACAACAACAATTTTGTACGGGTGCATTTTTAAATCTCAATGCAAGATCCTTCTCACACTTTGAACAGATAATCGTAATCCTGACACATGATTTTTAGTGGATCGTTAAGGAGATTGTTGAATTGACGCTCTAACTGCATCAAGATTTCCTGGCCCTGTTGCAGTCCGTGATCGACCGGGTGGCTTCTGTTTTAATGCAGAACCTGCCTCACGAAAGTTAGAAACACAACAATAAATTGTTTTCTTATCGGGAACAGGATCCCGTTGTCCGAGTGCAAAGCGAACACGCGAGGCGTGTTGAGTATTAATAGGTAATCCGCCATTTTGAAGAAACTGTTCCACAGGGAACGCACAATGTTCACCCATCCACGCCATGGTATACACTGAAAATGGCATATATGCAGCTACTCAAGGACGCACCCCCCACTACTCTGCTTCATCTCTAGTCTGCTTAACATTACTTTCTAATCGGGGAGTTATTTCTGCCTCCATTAACTAACAACCATTAACATTGCACAATGTTGAAATCTAAAACATGTAGAATACCTCATATATTATGAATGTTTTTTGTGTAATGTGTTTGATTTTTTTATGTGTTTTATTTTATTCTAAAGTACTTAGTAAAGTCAAATAACAAGATAGATTTATATTTTAAGTGGCTTAATAAAGGATTTCATAATGTAATTTTTGGCTTACAAAGGGTTAAGCAGCATTTCTATAAAAACTAGACAGCTAAGAGTAATCGCATCAGTATAAAAAAAACCTGAAAAGAACTATGTACTTATAAATTAAGATTATTCCTATCTGATTGTGAATTTTTTCAATAAATGATTAAAACTAATATCAGTTGAAAAAACAAAACATGACTACATTTATTAATCAATAATTAACACAAAATTATTAAAATATATAACATCAACTTATCTAATAGAGTATTCTGCCGAATTCATACATTATATTAGAAATGAACCGAATGATATAGAGTTAATCTTAGTTAATATGTATGTAGTTGTTAATATTTGTTGATAATGATATAATTTTAATATTTCTTAGATGTCTACTTTTTACTATATGTAGGTTAAGGTGATAAATAACATTAGAGGAAAAAGGTGGGAACTATGTTGTAATACCATTAAAGTTGGAAGTCTTTGTCAAATGAATGATAATGAACAATCTGATTCCCAAAAATAATTTTTCAACTTTTAAAACTATTACAAGACTTATTCAACAAAAATATGTAAAGTGAATTTTAATGTTTGAAAATCTAGAAGATGCTTCTATAAATTATTTATGAATTGGGAATATTTATCAAACTATTTTATGATTAGTTGAAATCACTTAAAGTTTTGATTCACAATTTATTCCAGTTTGATCATCTTAAAATAAGACCCTACCCACCTGTGATCATAGGGTCCAAATTCGAAGCATCGCTCCCTAGTGTGCAACAGAATGCGTTGCTGAGTGGACTCCACCCAACAGTGAGGATCTAAAGGAATTATCCCACATTGGTCCCTCTCTTCCTGGTTTTTGTAGTAGGTCAGCTGTGTTGGCTGGAGCACAAACCAATATTCTCTCATTGTTGGCAACAAGTAGCCTTTCTTTTGCAAACAACCCTACAAACAAAAGCAATCATGTAGTCTATGATATTATTCATCAGTTTGCTAATACATCCAACCAATTTGTGAAGTGTCGCAAAGCAAATGGTTCTGGGGGGCACAAAAATGTGTGTTAACAAATATAGCAGAGGAGATATTTCAAATTAACCTTTTTTTAATGTATCAAACTGTAGGATAGACTCGAACAGTGGCATATTGATATGTAAATATAACAATAGTATATAACTGATTACGCTATTCCCAAGGTGATGTTATTGTTTTCTATACCTATAAAAGGCAAATACCACTGACTCACTCACTCATCGTTATAACTAAAAAAAAGTACTAAGCCTATGAGGCTGTAAATTTTGTACAGTCAAAGGTAGATGTGCAATAAGAAGAGATTTTGAAAAGCCCTTTTAGTGCCAAACATTTTAAATGCCAAAAACAGCGTTTCTCTAATTGGACTGTAGAGGCTAAATGAACGGTTTTACATCAAAACTAACACCATTTTCTGCACCTGATTTGAGACGATCTAAAACTTTGGCCTTATGACTTTTTGCTCTATCTCATCTCCATTCTTAGGTCGAGCTAGATTTTCAATTTGTGCGTGTAAACGGCCTCTAAGAGTAGAATTAGATTTTTCAGGACTGTGTAACTTTGTTATCTAGGAGAACATACAGTATTCATTAGGAAAATATACAATTTAATCTGAACACATGTATAGCCAGGTCATAGGACATGGCTAGGAACACGATATTTCACTGATTCAGAGTCAATTACTGTACTTTGAGCTCTCTAAAAGTAGACTTAAAGATTTTTCTAGACTATGAAACTTTGTTATCTAGGAGAACAAACTATTTTAAAATGGAAAATTAACAATTTAGTTTTAAAGCATGCATAGCCAGATCATAGGACATGGCTAAACATGGCGAGAAACACAATATTTTATTGATTCAGGGTCATATATAATACTTTGTACCCTCTAAACAGACTTACAGATTTATCTAGATTTTGAAACTTTTTTATCTAAGAGACCAAACTGATTTTAATCGGAAATTTCCAATTTAATTTAGCCAAATGCATAGCCAGTTCACAGGACACGGCTAAATATGGCGAGAAACCCGATATTTCACTGATTCAGTCAACTACAGTAATTTGTGCCCTCTAAAAGTAGACTTACAGATTTGTCTCGACTTTGACACTTTTTCATCTAAGAGAACAAACTGATTTTAATCGGAAAATTTTAAATTTAATTTTAATACATGTATAGCCAGTTCATCGGACCTGGCTAAACATAGTGAGAACCCCGACATTTCATTGTTTTAGAGTCAATTGCCTTACTTTATGGCCTCTAAAAGTAGACTTTCAGATTTTGTAGACAATCAAAGTTTGTAAATTACAAGAAAAGACTAATTGAAATATCAAGAATACAATATTAATTTACATACAGCCATAATTGACCTACTTTGCTCCCTCTCAAAGTAGGCTTACATTGTTTCACTGTAATCTCTATATAAAAGCCATTTACCACTCATCACTATTTCTCGAAATCTATATGTCCAATTAACTTGAAAATTTTGTATACAGGTTTATCTTGGATCCTAGAGACTCACTAAGGATTTTTTTCTCTCCGACCTCAGGATTCCGTCTCACTGGCCTCCATAATTCCAATGGTATTCTTATGGAGCTATATTAATTCATTTATTTACTTGATTAACTGTTTTATTTATTATAAATTTCATATTTTTAATATGCCTCGAGGAACTCTTTCAGGATGTATTTCAGGTGGTTTCATGATGACTCATAGTCTAGCAGTGGTGGGGGAGGACTGTTTTTGTAGCGCGCCGCAGTACAGTTAATGTCGTTCTAGACGCGCGACCGATCACGTGGCAGTGTGGTGTAGAGCCATTCTAACGGCGCGACCTATCGCGTTACTTTTATAATTGCTTCTTTAAATTTTTTGTTGTTGTGATATCGGTGTATTATTTAGTTGTAGGATATTGTATATGTGTATTGTGTTGTAAATATTGTATAAATTTTTTGTATAAATGTATAAAGTTACATTTTACAAGTTACATTTTTATATAAATGTATAAAGTTGCGTTCTGCTCACTATATCTATTGAATAATAATACTGTACTTATTATATGTTATACTTTTAGCTAATAAAACAATGGTTTAATTTTAATTGCATTGAAGTTTTATTTCAAAAGTCCTTCAGCTGTTAAATAAAAAAAAATTGAATAAACTTTTGGTAGGCTAAATTTAAAAATAATTGAGTGCTGTAGTACATTATACATAACATCAGCTGTTCTAAATTGGATATACATTTGATACTGTGTAAACTGATAGCTTGCTGCACATTTTGATTATATAATCAAAATCAATATTTGTTCTGTGATTATGACCAGCGAAGCGGACAGGTACAGCAAGTAACTTATATTTGTATTGATGTTTTGCCTCATAATTAGTTTAGTGTTCGTTTTATCTGATTGAGTAGGTTTAATAAAGGCATGATTAGCAGAATGAGGTGTGTTGTGATTTAAATCAGGAAAATAAGCTGGTGCTGGTATTGAAATATTATCTATCTCTATAATAGATATATTCCAGCAAATAACTATCATTTAATACAAAATATATTGCAGCCACATGTGTTATAAAATTATTTTAAATTTTTTAGATATCCACAAAAGTGTACCTTTTTAATCACATCGTCCACAAAGGTTTGGGATAGACCAATGACAGCTTCTTGAACAACAGCTTGGTCGATGTTTGTCAGGTACTTGCTCTCTAGCAATGTAAGCAACGTGGACAGTCGGAGGCCAGGCATGTTGTGGACTAGAGCTTCATAGTCTGCCTCGTCCCACTCTAGGCCCATGGAAGTCACCAGCTGTGAGGTCAACAGGCCCACTTCCCAAGTGTGCATCACCACCTATGTTACATACAATAATCATACACCTATGAAACACTAAACCACCGTTGGTCACCGTTGGGAAGCGAGTTACAGTCAGTTCCTCTCCACTATTACACTAGTTAGTAATTGTCAGCCAACTCCATTTTAAAATACTACAGTACTGTTGGTTTTAATTACCTTTGTTTCACCTTGGTGCATATTCTATGTTATGAATAATAGCAATAACGTTTTTAACTAAAAGATTAATAAATTAATATAATATCTGAGTACCCTTTTAATTCAATTCCATGACATGATTAAAAAATTAGTAAATGTACATGGTAGACTCATAAAGCTCCAAATTATCACTTGAAAATATAATTGAACATAACTTACTCAATGAAAAACTCTATCAATTTAGTGAACCAAATAAAATATATATTTCCATTTAAGAAGATTAAGTCTTCATATCCTTTTATATAAAAGATATGTACTCAAACATTTCTCCTAATGAGACTAAAAATGACTTAAAAGAAAAATGTTACAGTAAAATCCCGATTATTGGAAATAAAGGGGGCTGAGGCTGTTTCTGATAACGAAAATTTCTGATAACCTGAGGTTTCATTTTAAAGATATTATTTTAACATTAAAAACTCATTTTCTAGCACAAATGTTTAATAAAAGGTACTGCTATGAATAACAATAGTCTATACTGTATTTGTACATAAATAAAAACTGTTAAAACACTCATTTAGTTACAAAATAACCGTTAATCTTCTTTTGTCATGTCTTTTTCTGGCCGCGATGTCCCGCCATCGTTTAATTAACAGTACATCAGTTAGCGTGGATTCCTCATCACTGTACACTTATAACATGCTGATAAAAAAAACAACACCAAAATAACTGAGAATAAACTGACTTAAAAAATTATGTATTAAAATCGTATACGAACTACCAAACTGAACACAAATATTACTGCACTTCACTTGTCTGTTGGAAAAAACAAAACTGATTGTTGAACAGAGCTATTGTTTTTATTTTTTGCCAGGTACTGGACTTTGACCTAGGACTATAGAGCAGGTGGCTGGTGGTACAGTGATGGGCTATAGGGCACTATTTTAACCACTTTCACTCCTCATAGCGCATGTGTCTTCTTGGGGGAAAATAAACAAACAATTGACGGGCTAAATGTTAAATGTTTTTTCCTTGGTTCGTATCTGATAACCGATGTTCTGATAATCAGGGTTTTACTGTACCCTCAATCGACAAATTATTAAAGATATCTAACTAAATTGAGCTACTCACAAAACTATTTTAAATTCAATTAAACCTTTAAACAAAAAAAAAATGGACTACCAAAGGGATCACTGCTCTCATTACTATTCTCACATATTTATATTTATAATTTAGAGACAAATAAAATTATGATTGCAACCCATACAGAAACAAAATTATAAATTGGTATGGGTACATTAATAACAGTATATGCCTTTTAAAAGGAAATGAAAATAAAAGTGAAACATTTTTAAATATTTCTAAATTCATTACCACAAACAGTCCAATTCATTAAAGAATTACAAAGAAATATTAAAAACTTCTTATTCTTTACGATTTCAAACAAATTGACCACCACTACTTTAAAATATATAAAAAACCTACTGAAACAGGGTTTTTAACAATACCTTCAACATCTAGTTAGATCAAGATTTAAAGAACTTATTCAATCGATTAGAAATAATAACATAACAGAACAAATTTTGCTAAATACATTCTCTCTAAAAACCACAATTGTAAAAATACAAAAGAAAACTTAGAAATACTTCTGGTTCACCACAATCAAGGGAGGGGTCTGCCAATCCCTCTCTGCTATGCACCACTCTATTCATAAAACCTCTATTCCATGAATTCCTCTGTGAAAATGTAAAATGCTTCCTTTTCAAGTCACCAGTAAAAAGGTTCCATAGTGGAAAACCTGCTTATGCTACCACTCTCCCCTATGTCTAAGCTCTTTTACTGATCTTATCCATCTGATAAGTTTGATCTATATTTCTAGGCACCAGCTTTGAAAATATTGTGTTAGTACTTGTATGGTTGAAAGAGCCTTCTATGTTCAAGAATGCTACAAAGCAATCTCCTATCAATCTACAGCTTGCCCAATCTCACTAAGTAAAGGCTGATTTACAGCTAAACTTTACTGACTTTTTATTATTTTCTCCATAGCTTTCAAGAAAAAAAGATATCACTCTTTAGTCAGAAAGCCTTAAAACATGAGTGGATCCCCAGTAACAGAATGGAAGAGGTTATCCAAAATGCTGAAGCAGTCCCTTTTGCTAATATTTGTACATTTATACTATTATACCCATCAAATTTTACAAGAGTTTTTTGAAATTTTTTATTTTGCAAATTTTTGAAAGAGTTTTTATTACTTCACATATATTCAGTCATTAAGCATAGTGAGCTAATAATATCAGCTCAAGAAAAGTTTGTGAAATTTGATGGATGGAATAGATAGATATATAATTATGTATAATATAAATTTTCTAATAATTACCTTAACCCTATATTTGTGGAAAAAATCAAACTATACCTGATGAGAATCTTGACATTTTGGGTCAGGTATAAGATCACCTAACAGACAGAAAACCCTGAAAAGTTGGTAGACGCAGAAATCAGATAAAATTGCATTATCTCTTTGTAAATATATCTTTTTACATATCAACCAGCAAACTTCATCGATTTTTGACTCATAGTCTCTGAGAGCTTGTAATGAAAGTGAATCTGGGAGTGATGAAAAGACCTGAAAAAACAAAACTATTTAATAATTCAAAAAGACACTTATTTTCAAAATCAAGAAAAATCAAAAATGTTTAAATTAAAAAACTGAATAATTTAAATATCAAGACTTTACACTTATTATTATACAAACATGTAATAGATAGGCCAATGAAGAAACTATAAACTTTGTTGTCCATTTCAGATGGTGATATGTAGATTGATGCAAGAATTACATCATAATGTTGTCATCATAAAATATTATCTTTCAAAAACTGTTCTAAAGAACTAAATTAAGTCTAATTTAGGGTAAGGATTACTGTACTTGCTATGATTATTAATAACACTTTATTACAATGTAAAAAACACACTTATTCATCATAACATAGCCTAGAATTATTTGATTAAACATTTAAATAGATACATTTTATTGAACAGAAATTAACACTCACAACAAAAGTCTACACCTCTGGTAGTGATGGCAGGATAAACCAGAGGTTTCATCGAAAAATTATTGTAAATCATTGATTCTACTACTAATAACAAACAATGCATTAAAAATGGCTACAAAACGCTGTGGAATTTCCCATTCTGTCCACACCTACTTTTCAGCCTTAGATCTGGTTAACAGACAAGTAATATCAGGTGATAAACATGTCTAAAAATTGCTATAATTAACATTGAACATAAAAGACAACGTATTGTAGCTTACTAAAATACGGCATCAAACGCAACTAACTTCGGTAAAATTCAGCATTTTCAGAAACAAATCACTGCAAAACAAACAATACACAGGCCAACTTGTGGCAGGCGTGGATAGTCAGAGAAATTCCACAGCTTTTCTGGCCACTTTTAATACATTTATATTAGTAGTAGAATTAATGATTTACAATAACTGTCATTAAAATCTCTGGTTAATCCTGCCGTTTATAACAGTAGTACAGACTTGTTGTTTTGTGTATTTAATTCTGTTAAATAAAATAAATTTGTGTGTTTATTTCTGCTAAATAAAATTCATTTAAGTCTTTAATAAATATTTCTGGGCCATATTATAAAGAATAATAGTGTTTTTTTTCTTTTCATTGTAATGAAGTGTTATTACTGATAAGGAAAGTAATATTTACTCTAAATTAGACTTAATTTAGAACAAATTTTGAAGAGCATTATTTTTGTAACCATTAGACATTTATTTTCCATCAGTATTCAATTTTGTACATTGGAATAGTCAGAACTTATATACTAAATTGAACATAATCTAAATTATTTATGATAGCTGCCTAGATGTAAGCTAATGAAACCTGTAGAACCTATTCTAATGGCCCAATGTCACTGTTTAAAAACTCTTTAACAGAGTAGAAGGCATTATTGGTAAAAAGTCTCTTGACAGATCTAAATAAAATGTTGTCGCATATCACCTTATTATTCTTATAAAAGTTATTAATGACTTCACATATTTTGTAATATGTTAACTTTTCAAATTTATTGTTATTGTGAGGTGGATATACTAAGAAATTTTGTCTAGTGTTATAGTTTCCATTGTTGTTTTCAAATTTATTTTTATTTTTTACAAAATATTTACAAATTTCAAATATAAAGGCTAGGAAGGGTCATTATTTCTCCTGCTGTAAATCTGCCTGCAATGAAATCTGAATGGTTTCTTATATAAAATCCTGAGTGCAGATTTTTCTAATTTTGAAATTCCTACTGAAATTATCTAATGATGTATACCATGTTCTTTATAAATCTAAAGCTAAATTTATTTAGTTAAATCTAACTCTCTCAGTCAAAATTATGTCACCGATATAATTAATTCATGTATCAATCTACATATATCGGCATCTGAAATGGATGACAAAGCTGATAGTTTCTTTACGTATTGGTAGAAATACAATAGAAATCAATGTTACACATCACAAACTTTTAACAACCTAAATACAAAATGTATAAATACTATTGTGATCAATGTAGATGAACCTTCCTACATTTGAAACTAGTGTTCAACTAATACACTTTTACATTAATACTTGTTACGGCCAGGAAACTCATGGTGGTTCGCTGGAATCACCAAAATAGTAATCGCTGAAATATTTTTGGCTAATTACTATAAGTGGTTGTTACTTTAGTTCTCTTAATTTGCTGAAAATAAATTATTAAAAACTCCCTCAGAATCAAAATTAACAGCTCAGTCACAAGTTTGTCACAATCCTTGCATTTTTCTTTAAAATATAATAATTCTTGTCGTGGACTCATTAATGCTAGTATTGTGATTAGCACTTCTGCTTCCAATGCAGAGGGTCAAGGGTTCAAATCCCAGGAGGTCCACTTAAATTTGACATGTAGGGGTTTGGACCATTGTCCCTCAGCAACGTTTGAATACCTTGTTAAAAATTCCACTGGTGTAGAAAAAAAATGCTGTTATAATTAATCATTTAATGCTTATAGTTAGTCATAAATCAAGAAACATTTTAAGGGTTGTAAATTGTTTGAAGATTAAAGAAATAAATATTACTAACCTCTTTTAAAAGATAGTATTTAAAGTGGTGAAAGTTTAAGCTTGAAGTACTTCGAAAATGTTCCAACCCTTTTTCAACTCCATACAGATCTAGTAATGTTCCAATATTTGCTGTTAGGACCTAAGGAGAAATAAAATAAAAATTAATCAAACATAAACTTTTATTAGAGTTAACCATGTTAATAATTAACTCATGCTAGAAGTTTAAATAAGTACGCTCATTAAACTATGCAACGCTACATGTTTTATTAGTATTCTAAGTAAAATTAAACTAATTTTTGCTGCAAATATCATAATACCTATGAGGACTTAATGCTTAAGGTAAGCTTCCTCCAAGTACTTAAATCTAAAGTTGACTCGATATATCCAAAATCAAAAATTGATTCGATCAAGTAAAAATAAATCTAAAGATTATTTAATATTGTAATTTATTAAACAAAATAAACTAATAACTAATAAGCTAGTGCTTTTTGCTTGCATTCGGTTATCTTCCTTCGGTTTTAGATTGTGTCATTAAAATCCCATCCCATATTAGTTACTGTTGTTATTTGTTTGTCTTACATACCCAGTATAAACCATATTAACTCGATAATTTTGGCTACCTTTTGTTGTTGAAAATAATTTCCAAACTATGAAATTAAAAACCCAATTTATAAGTAAAAATAAATTAAGTAAGTAGCCTATTTACAAAGCTATTTAATGTTATAATGATAACCACCGGCTGTTCATTTGTCATTGGGCTATTAATTAATGATATTTTCTAAGGAATAGTCGGCCTTAGTTTGTAACAATGACTACATTCGCTCATCTACACTCAATCGAAATCCATATTCGCCCATATCTTGACAATCGACGTCTTATGAATGAATTAAAAAATAAAAGTAAACATTAAGAAAATTGTAATTAGAAAATAGATTGTTGATAGTCAATATTTTGTTCAAAATAGATGGGGAACTGCAACCTAAAATTATCTCACTAGAAAAATATACTACATTTCAAACAGGTTGTTGAAATATATTTTAATGTTAGCCTATTATATTGCAAGAAAGTGCATGGATACCATTGAATATTATTTCCCTTTTATTAATATTAACCCTTGCAACACAGGAAACTGATATATCCCCAGCCTCTATCAGGGCAGAAACGTGGTAAACGGATATATCCTCCAAATCCTATTAAAATAAATTTAAAAAAAATTACTATAAGTGGAAAATATTTTATAAAGGTAGAATAACATTAAATTAATTGTAGTTGCAGTGGGATCCATTAGTGTTCAGGAGAATTTTGAATAGTATTTCTAAACAACGGTTTGTCTGATCTGAAAGTGATTGGTCGGTCGTAGTGGGAGAGAAGAGTGGCTTTGTCAGCTGAGGCACGCCCGACTACCAGTCTGAGGTTACCCATTACTTATGAAACGGGTATTTCTTTGACTCATTACTTTAGTTTATGACAGACTTTTGCTAGTGTTGTATAGTTTTATTATCGTTTGTGTACGTGTCTTATATTAATTAGTTCCGATTTATTGTGTTTTTATTGTATGCAGTTTTGTCTATCAGCATCAGTTTTATTGAACATACTGTAATTTTTACTATTTTTATTTATTTCTAATGTGTTATTTCAATTACTTGCATTTGATCTTGGCTGTAAACTGAGTCTGAACACACAAAAATTAAAAACACATATTTTCCTTAGTTTGTAAATTTAAAAAAATTAATTTTTGAATTCATGTTAATAAAGTGGTGAAAAATGAGTTTATATCTCTTAAGGAGTTTGATTTCATCCGCGGAAAACTCGTTTTTTACCGAAAAATCGAAAAACTAGATTTTTATCTAATAATGAAAAAACCAAATTTTTTTAAAATCGTTATTCTTTGACAATTTTTTTTTTCATTTCTCGTGTTTTTTTATGCTGAACACAAATATATAACTAGTTTTGTAGTAAAATTATTTTTTCAGCTCAAAAAATGCATTTTTTTACTGACATAAACAAACATAACCTAACTTATCCTAATTGTCTATTTTCTCAACAAAAATTCGTAATTTGCGTTAAATTCGAGCGTTTGGCCTCCGTGACGGCCTGCCGGCCGTCACTCCGGCGGGAATATAGGTGAATTCGGTTTTTGTGATTAATAGTTGTATATAATAATCGCGTAATGGCCGCTAAACGCGATCCGCCGCGACAGTAGTTTTTCCGTTATTTCTCGAGAAATATTTGTAATAGACCAAAATAGTTTTCAAATTTGTATTCAGCGCAAAAAACACATCAAAATAAAAAAAAGATGATTAAAATACTATTTAAATTAACGGAAATATGACAAAAATACTTAAAAGTTGTGACATTGGTTTTTTCGAATTTTTCGGTAAAATACGTTATTTCCGCGGAATAAAAAGCATATCTCGTGAAAATACAGCCAATTATAGACCCATTTCAAACAAAATGTTTAAAATTTGTTTGGTGGCAAGAAAGTGCATAATTACCAATTTTTGAATTTTTTTTAATATTTTGGTATTTTTGTAAGTTACACCTTATTGCAACCTCTAGCTAAAACACTTGTAGTAAATTAAGAACAATTTATTCCACATTGCAAGGGTTAAATGTTTACTGTAACTGTGCAATATCCAGTTCACCCCAAAATAATTAAAATTTACTGTTTCAAAGTGCTTAAAATTGAAATAGATATATATAAAATTTCAATGTGTAGAAAACTTATTTATTTGCCAAAAAATCAGAAAACTCCATTTTTACCAAACATTAAAAATGATTTTTTTTAAATTCTTATTTTTGAATTTTTTTCATGCTGAACATAAGTATGTAATTGGTTTTGTGAAAAAATAGGATTTTCACCTATAAAAACACTATTCACAAACTAACATAACAACCCTAACAATCACATCTAACATAAATCCTTCACAATTCGAAATTTGCACTAAGTTGAGGTGCTTAGCCCCCAGGACGTCTTTCCAGCCTGTCCTCCGGTGAAAATATATGACAATTGGTTTTTTTGTGATTAATAGTTGTGTTTATAGTGATCATGTAATGAATGGCCTGTGATTGTGATTTGCCTTCTAAGTAGTTTTCCGTTTTATCTTGAGAAATATTTGTCACAGACAAAATTCGTTTTTAAAATTCTAATTCAGCATAACAACACATAACCATAATTAAAAAATTAAGATTAAAAAAATCATGTCACCAAAAGAAATGTGTCCAGAATACTTGGTTGTTAAACTGGTTTTAATTTGAATTTTTCAGTGAACTTTGTTAATTCTGCAGAATAAAGAGCATCTCACCTGAAAATATGGCCAATTCTTGACCTATTTCAAACAACGTTTTGGTAATTATGCACTTTCTTGCCACCAAACAAATTTGGAACATTTTGCTTGAAATGGGTCTAGAATTGGCTATATTTTCACGAGATATGCTTTTTATTCCGCGGAAATAACGTATTTTACCGAAAAAATCGAAAAAAACCAATGTCACAACTTTTAGTATTTTTGTCATATTTCCATTAATTTAAATGGTATTTTGATCATCTTTTTTTATTTTGATGTGTTTTTTGCGCTGAATAAAAATTTGAAAACTATTTTTGTCTATTACAAATATTTCTCGAGAAATAACGGAAAAACTACTGTCGCGGCGGATCGCGATTAGCGGCCATTACGCGATCATTATATACAACAACTATTAATCACAAACACCGAATTCTCATATATTCCCGCCGGAGTGACGGCCGGCAGGCCGTCACGGAGGCCAAACGCCCGAATTTAACGCAAATTACGAATTTTTGTTGAGAAAATAAGACAATTAGGATAAGTTAGGTTATGTTTGGTTATGTCAACAAAAATGCATTTTTCGAGCTGAAAAAATAATTTTACTGCAAAACCAGTTGTATATTTGTGTTCAGCATAAAAAAACACGAGAAATGAAAAAAAATTTGTCGAAAAATAACGATTTTTAAAAAAGTTGGTTTTTTCATTATTAGATAAAAATCTAATTTTTCGTTTTTTCGGTAAGAAACGAGTTTTCCGCGGATGAAATCAAACTCCTCAAGAGATATAAACTCATTTTTCACCACTTTATTAACATGAAATCGTATTTTCAGAGGTGGCAAGAAAGTGCATAATTACCAAAGTGTTCAAATGTTATGACTAGAAACTGTATAATTACCATGCTTGATTGAGACATTTTAAATGTATACCATGTTTTGTATAGTAAGCCTAAGCTTAATTAATTAAAAAAGCTATTATTCAACATAACCTTGAATTTTAAAAATAAGATATAACAATTTTAACTTACCTTTAACTTAGACTTCATTACTATGCCATTCTTATCACTGCTGAGTGCATTAAATGCATGCCAAATGCTGTTTGTAACATTGTTTAATAACGTAGACATTATTAGATCCAGTGTTTACAATAAAGGATGATTCATAACTGGCCATTGACAGTTCCCCCACCTTTTAACCTTGCTCTGACAAGATCTAACATCTTTACCTTATAAGCCCAAAATTGTCTTTGTGCTTATAGGAAAATCACCACTAGTTTTTTATATATATATTTACGTAGCTTAAAAGTAATGTTTCTGAGATATTTAAATTATTATTTTGAAAGTTAAAAGTTGCCATAGATAAAAAAAAGGACTTTGGTTATCAAGACATTATTTCCATTTTTTATTAAATTGTCTTCAGTCACTCATCTGTTTTATGTTGATTTTTTAGTTCATCGTTGGCTTAGTTCATGACTCATGAGAGTTTAAAAACGTTGGCAGTTGTCATAGACTTAAAAAATAATTGAATAGTCATCACTCCCGTGAGTATGTGGTCAAGAGATGACGATTAGATATTTCAAGATAGATGTTAGCTGTGAAAAAATATTAGTGTAGTTGATCAATCTAATACAGGTATAGGTATTATATAATATTTTCCATTATATCCGGATTTCACGACTCTCGGTACTGAAAATATCACAAGTACATATTTTAGTGATTAACATTATTTATGATGTTTCAAATGTTTAGTCTTTTAGACAGTATTAGCATAGACCTTCTATTATACCTGTATAATAGAAGGTCTATGGTATTAGTTTAGAGAAATCATAGAATAAAATAAAAATTCCGCAAATTATTAATTTCCAACCGATTTGAAAAAAATCGATGAATTAACCAAATCATATTTTTGAGTGGATAAAATGCACACAGACATCCTTTGCAATATACCTACCACTGATTGGTTGGTAGCGTAGTTGGTTCAATCCCAGCTTCATGTGCTAAAGGTTCTCAGTTCGATCCCAATCAGAGTCACAATACATTTGAGAAGGATCAGCTGATAACCACCGGCTGTTCATTTGTCATTGGGCTATTAATTAATGACACTTTCTAGGGAATAGTCGGCCTTAGTTTCTAACAATGACTACATTCGCTCATCTACACTCATCACACTCATTCGAAATCCATATTCGCCCATATCTTGACGATTGGCGTCTTATGAATAAATAAATAAAAAATAAATGTGGTTGATGTATCCCGGTTTTGTTCTGAAGAGTACTGCCAGCTGGCCTCGGCAAGGTTCAAACTGGATTGCGAGAAGACTTTGTTAATCATCGCTGTGTACAGAAAACTAGGGTACAACTGTGATCAGTTTATGGAGCTACTGGGCGAATGCCTCAATACTGTTAATCGCCACAAGGCCAGCACGGTAGTAATTGGCGACTTTAATATAAATGTTCTGGGCTCCAAACTTACCACAAGAAAGTTTACTCACACTATGTCGTCATATGGTCTATGCCATACCATCACAACATATACCAGAGAGGTTAAGTCATATATGACCGCAATTGACAATATCTTTACAAAAGTTGATGACCGTCTTGTAAAAAGTAGGTAGTGTCTTGGTGGCTGCTTTGGCGGACCACCATGCCCAAGAGATTGTTATTGACGTGGGCAGCAGTTCATCCTCTCGACCACAATATAAAATCAGCCGTAAGATTAACCATGCAAACATCCAGACATTCAGAAATCTTTTACACAAAAAGACTTGGTCAGGTGTCCTCAACACCTCAGATCTAAATTTTAAATTTGACTCCTTTTTTGACACTATAAAACGTTATTTTGAAATCTGTTTTCCGCTTGTAAGAAGGAAAATTAAGTCCAGCACCTCCTAATCGAAGCCAATCCTCAATCACAACATCTTGAAGCTTAGAGATAATTTGCAATCTCTTTATATAAAAACTAAGGAGTTGGATTCTTCGCATCCACTGCGACTTGAATACTTGAGACTCAGACGTGAATATAGGAAAACAATAAGAAAAGCTAAATCTGATTTTGTGTCAGAAAACATTTTGAACTCCTCTAACAAAGTTAAGACTATGTGGGATGTGATCAATGACCAGAAACCCACAAGTCACACACAGACTCGAAATATCTCGTTGGAAGAAAAGGATGGAAATTTGATTTGTGATCCTGCTGAGGTTTCAAATGCTTTCAGTAAGTTTTTTCCAGTTTTCAATTAGACTGCTTCTTTCAGCACGGATCGCAGACTAATATCATTAAGACTCCCTCACAGACTTCTTTGCACTCACTTTTTTTTGTCCCCTGTTGTAGAGGATGAGGTTGCTCATGAAATCATGTCTCTTAAGCCAAAGCGGTCGTCTAGGCCTGATGGTATTTCATCTTATCTTCTTAAGCAAGTGTATTATTTGGTGTTAAGGCCATTGTGCTACATCATCAACCTCTCGTTTCAACATGGGGTCTTTACCGATGCACTTAAACACTCCATTATTAGGCCTTTACATAAGAAAGGTAGTAGAGAGGAGAGTGGTAATTATAGGGCTGTCTTTTTAACTTCAACGTTCTCAAAAGTCTTTGAGAGGGTGTTCTTTAATAGACTGATTGGATTCATCAGCAAGAATAATATCATGCCACCCTCTCAATTTGGCTTTACAATAGGCAAATCCACGAGCGATGCCATCCACTGTCTGATCTCGCCCATAGTTGAGGCCCTTGATAAGGGTGAATCGGCTGTCGGAGTGTTTTTTGACCTGACAAGAGCGTTTGATATGGTGGATCATGGCATTCTATTGCACAAGTTGAATAGTATGGGTGTTAGAAGCAATTCTCTGTCCTGGATCGCTTAGTACTTGACAAATAGGGAGCAAACCGTACAGGTCCAATATGTTGACGTTGGTGGATATGAGCGGATGGCTCATTCAAAGGCCTCACTACTTCAGAGGGGCGTCCCACAGGGTTCTGTGCTTGGCCCGGTCCTTTTCCTTATATTTATCAATAACCTGTCTCTCAGCACATACAGGGCCCGTGTTTGTCAGTTCGCGGACGATACCTCACTTTTAGTGACGGCAATACATAGGTCTGATTTGGAGGTTAGGGTGTATGAAGAATCAAGCGCTCTTCTCCAGTGGTTTGAAAAGAATAATTTACATCTGAACAATACAAAGACACAGATTTTAGATTTTCAGATAAGTGACAGAAGAAATGCTGAATTTCTTTATTTTTTTATTGACTATGAGCAAGTTGAACCAAGCGAGGTAATTAAGTTTTTGGGAGTTTATATATATAATAAGTTGAAATTTGGATACCACGTTGACTATGTATGCAAGCGTATTAGCTCTGGAATTTTCCTGTTAAGGAGACTCTCAACTTTTGTTGATGAAAATACTCTCCTCACGGCTTACTACGGACTTATTTATCCTCTATTGTCATATGCGGTTGTTATTTGGGGTCACGAAACAACTAAAACCCAATTCTTATTTAAACTCCAAAAGAAATCAATCAGAGCAGGTTTTAAACTACCTTACAGACAGTCTTGTAAACCAATGTTAAAAAATTACAATATATTAACTTTTCCATCTATTTATGTTCTTCATTGCGTTACATTTGTCAGAAAAAATCTCGAACTTTTTGGTGTTTCTTCTAACCGGTATGACCTCCGTAACCGACAAAACCTTCCCATTCCTCGCCATAAAACAAGGTTTTTTGAAAGCCATTTAAGGAGCAATGCAATTAGGCTCTACAACTCACTGCCTGATGCTGTCAAAGTGGGAAATGATGTAACGAAGTTTGGCAGAATGACCAAGAGAATGCTGTTGTCTCGTTGCCATTACAGCGTGAGGGAGTATATGAACTTTGTATCAGTGTAAATATTGTAAATAATTATAGAATGTTGCCACCTGTGTATTATTAATTTTCAATCTTCGGATATGTTTTAGTTTACGTTAGTAGTAGTATGACTCTATTATGCAATTTTGTAATTGTTAAAATAAAGGCATTTTGAGTTTGAATAATGAACATTGGCTCAACAGACAAGAAACAGACCTTTATATATCCAATAATTTTAGGCTAACTACAATTTATGTGAGGGAAGCTGCACATATTACTGAAGGTTCTGCTATAATTGAACAACTAAATAATAGATATTTCTGAATTTAGCTCAACTAATATTTGTGAATGTATAGCTTTAAAAGTAATCCAGTTTGATCTTATTGTTGTGTCTGTTTACAGAACACCAAGTACTGTTAAAACTGTTTTTACTGAACATTTGGATAACCTGATAGGTGATTTTAATGTCAATATTCTGTATGTACATTGTACAAGGTTCCTGGGACTTTTATGTAAATATGTTTAGATCTCCCAATTTGTATAATGTACTTAACAAACCAACTAGGACTAATTCATGTTTAGACAATATTTTTACAAATATAAAAAAGTCATACTACAGTTGTTGGCTTCTTGACCAGAACATTCAGATCATGCTGAAGTTTGGGTGGAGTTTCAACTTAAAAATAGTTCTTTCACTAAAAAACATATTTCAGTGTATAACAAACGTTTAATGTCAGAAAGAAGAATCAATCCATTTCCATAAAATTTAGTAGAAATCACATAGTCTAAGCTTTAAGAAAAAAAGAAAAAAACCGAATGTAAATTATGCCTGTAATTATTTAAATAACACTTTTAGCCTGTCTTATACTCCAGCTGTTCTAACTTTACCTCTGAGGGAAGCACAACATCATAACTATGTATACCTTGAGCGCTTGGCTCCTTCCTGTCCCACAGCTAATTTGTTTCCGGTCTAGATAAATCACAACTAGGGCCTGATAGTAGGTCATAAGTTCGAGTAGGTAATAAGTTAAAATTGTTCGATTGAATTCGGTTTTTGATATTTGTAAACATAGTAACAAAAGTACTTCCAAGTTAAACACTACAAAGATTTTAATTCCCATTAAAAAAATAAATTTGTACCTTCCTACATTCTTTCCAATTGTGAGTCACCGGATGTAAAATTTAGAGGAGGGCTGTGACGGTCTGGATGCGACGTTGACTATGTCGATTTTCTAGTTTAGCCCGCAAACCTCAAAGTTAGAACGGCTGGAGTATAATATCCACTGCTCTATAAGGGTTCCTTCATCAAATCACAAAAAGCCAATCAAAAGAAGTAATTCAATAAATTGGTATACACTCGAACTTCTTTCTATGCATACAAAGTTATTAGCACTGAATAGTGAATGTAAAATTAGTAATAAGTTATAAGATAAGCTAAAACTTAAGGAATTTAGAAAATTTTATAAGAATAAAATTTTTAAAGTGAAGCTTGCATCTAATGAAATATTCATCATACCTTAAAAAATTAATTTAAGGCTGCATGGTCAGTTATAAAAATGTTGCATTCACAGATAACCGCAATTTTTAAATAAATATTGATCCTAATATTCCAAATTCCTATTTTATAAATGTATCAAAAGAAATTACCAATCATAATGAAGTAAATAAAACAATCTTATTCTGAATTAACAGGACCTGGTCATGTAGATTTGCTAACGAATGTTGAACTCCCAGCTCACTTACATAGTTTTAGTTTTGAATAGTATGAGATCCATCCTGATAATATCATTAAGAATCTTAATCTTAGTTATGTTATATATGTTATTTAAATTGTTTGGTACATAAAACAACGTTTTTAAATACTGTATTGTAAAACACACTCCAGAAGTTTATGTAAAAAAAGTAGTTAAACGTATATTACAGTTAATTGTAAAATGATTGAGATTAACTTTTACTAAATCGCCTATAGGCAAAAATAAAACATTATATTGAGATTTTAAAAATATATAACTTGATAACATTTTAAAACTTGCTTTGTGAAACAAAACAATAAACTCAGTTATGAGGTGATTATAAACACCTTAAAAATAGTCTTATTAAGGTGTAAAAATGTACTTTTTATTACCAATCTCACAAATTGTAACAGAATTTGTACAATAAAGTCATTTTTCATTTAATTTCATTTTCAAATAGTTTGTTCAACAAGAAGAGAGTACTCTTTAAGTATCAGGGTCGACGCCATCGGCCTACTTACTGTAACATATGGATTTATCTGTACTCTGTACTGTACTTAGACACTTAAATCTTGCTCCAGTGGATTGGTCCGTTGTCCTGTACAACATTTGTAGACTAAGTAAGAAATCCACTGAGGTACCAAAGAAAAAAGGGAAAAGCTTCCTAAGGACCAGTAGTTCTCAATAGTTACGTGAAGTTGTTTGAAAAGAGGATAATTGCCACAGACCGATGCTATATTTGTTTTTTTGTTTATTCAACAATTTTAAAATTTCACATTACATCTTTCATCACGTTGAACACGTCAAAAATGAGTAAAATTGCTGTTTTATACGTATAAATATATTTGTAAAGTTAACAG
The DNA here is from genome assembly GCA_035578905.1 of Stictocephala bisonia. Taxonomy (NCBI): domain Eukaryota; kingdom Metazoa; phylum Arthropoda; class Insecta; order Hemiptera; family Membracidae; genus Stictocephala; species Stictocephala bisonia. Next base: position 35,441 of record JAQJVL010001007.1, on the reverse strand, counting down.
CATTTTATATAGTCAAATCTACAGTTCTCAATAAGTATTATAAAAGACCGCGAGTCACCTGACAACAATATTTATATGTCAGCTGATATTATTTATGTGTTTGTTGATATTTCTATTTTTTCTAAAACTTTATGAAAACAATTGAAAACAGTTTACTTACATTACAATGATTTAGAACGGTTTTGTTTTGTGTTAGATAGTTTTATTCAAGATTTTGAGTTATTATACTTTATTAGTATAAACACTGAGGTAACACAAAACTTATTGGTAAAATTATAATTAATTTTACAGAATAATTAGGTTAACTAAATAAGTTATAGAAACTTTGTCATAAAACTTAAAAAATTATTATTTTTATTAAAAACTTGTACTATTTTAATTGACTAGTTTATAATAATTATAAACAAAGGAAGAGACAAACTAAAGTATTTTGGGTAATTATGCACTTTCTTGCCACCATACAAATTTGGAACATTTTGCTTGAAATGGGTCTAGAATTGGCTGTATTTTCACGAGATATGCTTTTTATTCCGCGGAAATAACGTATTTTACCGAAAAATTCGAAAAAACCAATGTCACAACTTTTAGTATTTTTGTCATATTTCCATTAATTTAAATGGTATTTTAATCATCGTGGTAATTATGCCCTTTCTTGCCACCTCTGAAAATACGATTTCATGTTGAAAAAGTGGTGAAAATGAGTTTATATCTCCTGAGGAGTTTGATTTCATCCGCGGAAAACTTGTTTTTTACCGAAAATCGATAAACTAGTGTTTTATCTGATAGTGAAAAGAACCAACTTTTTTAAAAATCGTTATTTTTCGACAACCTTTTTTCCATATCTCATGTTTTTATGCTGAACACAAATATATAACTGGTTTTGTAATGAAATAATTTTTTCAGCTCGAAAATGCATTTTTTACTGACATAACCAAACATAACCTAATTTATCCTAATTATCTATTTCCTCAACTAAAATTCGTTATTTGCGTTAAATTCTAGTGTTTGGCCTCCGTGACGGCCTGCCGACCGTCACTCCGGCGGGAATATAGGTGAATTCGGTTTTTGTGATTAATAGTTGTTGTATATAATGATCGCGCAATGGCTGCAAATCGCGATTTGCCGCGATAGTAGTTTTTCCGTTATATTTCGATAAATATTTGTAATAGACCAAAATAGTTTTCAAATTTGTATTCAGCGCAAAAACACATCAAAATAAAAAAATATGATTAAATACCATTTAAACTAACGGAAATAGGACAAAAATACTAAAAGTTGTGATATTGGTTTTTTTTGAATTTTTCAGTAAAATACGTTATTTCCGCAGAATAAAAACGTATATATACAATAATGTGTTGGACATTTCGGTATTTATGCACTTTCTTGTCACCAAACAAATTTGGAATAATTTGTTTGAAATGGGTCTAGAATAGGCCTAGTCTGTATTTTCACGAGATATGCTTTTTATTCTGCGGAAATAACATATTTTACTGAAAATATAATGTTCATCTGATAACAATTTTATGAACTAACTCACTTGTAAACTAAATGGCTACTAATACTAATGATTCTACTTCCAATTTCATCCACACACACGTTAGGTTGTACTGATCCACCCACCCACCCATACACGTCACGTTATATTGATCCACCCACCCACCCATACACGTCATGTTATATTGATCCACCCACCCACCCATACACGTCACGTTATATTGACACACCCACCCACCCATACACGTCACGTTGTACTGATCCACCCACCCACCCATACACGTCACGTTATATTGAGATCTGCTGATAGTCTAGTATCAGTCTTTAACCCTTTTAAGGCTGACACGATTTTTTTGGTCATGCGCGAAAAGTCTGCCTGTTTTAATGTTACTTGTATAGTCAAGCCTAAGGTGTTTTTCAGCCACGGAGCATAGTTTAAAATTAATAAAAAATTTATTTTTCATCAAAACTGAATGATTATTTTTTTACTTCTTACATATAACATGGCAAACTAAGAAAAAAACAAATAGATACCATTATGTCTGGTGAAACAAAAATATATATGTATATATCTAAAAAAAATATATATATATATTTTTTACTTTGACCTAACAAAATAAATATAAATTATGGTTATACATCAATATAACATAAATATTTAGAAAGTACACATTGTTTATAGTTAGAATACAAACTTTGAAGTGCCTACCTTGATTAAAAGTGTATATGTAGCATTTTACATATAAACTTGCACTGCGCCTAATTTGTATGAATTTCAGAATGCGCTCTTTTTATCTCCCTTACACTCATATACAATATGTTCCTTACAAACATAATCCATTTACAGTTCCTCCAAGTTCTCATAAATATAAAAAATCGTTACTATATACAAAAAATTAATACAACACTATTTACAATAAAAATTTTACACAATCAACATCGGTGCTTTCCAAAACACAAGGGATGAACACCTTTCTTGCACTTGCTGCAACAGTATCTTGACCTTTTCCTAGGCCCCCCTGTACTGGTACCTATAATGCTACATACCGAAAAAATTTTTTCAAATCTTCCTGGCAAGTGTTCAATTCCAAATTGACCTACATTTTGTATACCATCTCCACCTCCCATGTCACTGACACTTCCCTGCACCAGCCAGTCTTCTGCCAAGGTATCTATTATGTCAGATGTAAAGTCAAAAATGCTGACATGTTTAGTTATCTATGAAACCAGTATTGTTCACGATATTCGTAGATAGTTATATGGCGTTTGGATACATAATAAGTCAGTAAACTATAAAAATATCGACGGGTGCCTATCACGGCCGTCCTCTGGTTTCGCGTAATCGACGTCGGGTGCCTATTACGGCCGTCAGCCTTAAAAGGGTTAAAAATTGTAAAAAACAACTTTGTTTGGGTAACACATACAGACATTGTTTTTTAAGGCAAGTCCTGTATAATAAGACTCTAGGCCCTATATATCTCTTAAATAAATTATTGTACGTTGTTTAGTAAACTGACCAAAATCTTACCTCTTAACTGACACCAAATATAAATATCTTTGTAAATATCATTAACATGTTCAATGCGGATGGTAAGAAAGTCCATCATCTGTATTGTATGTGACATGCGGTCACATTCAGTATATGTGTTCTACTTCTTATCTTGTAATTTCCTGCATTCGCACGATCAATTTATGCTTTGTGTTTGGTAAATGCCTTTGTATTTACAGTCAAAGCAATCATGTGTTTGTTTTATTGTTTGCTCTTACCCCTTTTTCTTTTTGTAATAAGTGTTTAAAATGGTTATTTGAAATTACCTAAAAAAAATCATTCCCGCAATGCGGCTAGAGCCCAATACGAGGCCAGCATTGAATGTGTTAAAAAATTATTTCATGCTTTTGGGTAACACATATAATTTTGGATAGAGCAAGTCCTGTAGAATGAGACTTATTGTTTACTGCAGCATGCTGCTCTGCCCTTCATTTTGTACGTTGAAGTTGCTATAAAAAGGCGAGTTTTTTGATTTTGTCTACGCCTATGTTACATATTATTGATGTCCTCTCAGTCCCATAGAAAAAGGAACTATCACTCGGCAGAACTTCATAAAAATTACTTAATTACTATCAGTATGTTTACTAATGCTGTTGGTTCCTTTGATATTAGAATATAAAGGGCAATTAAAAAATATGTTCCCAAACTTCAAGGAGTGTCTTACAATAACATAAAGAAAAAAGATCCTGTAATGATGTTCAAAACTGCATATTGAACTAATTAGATGCCATTAAACAAAATTTGCTGTTATTTCTGAATGGGTAACCTAATGAAAATTGGTAAATAAAACTGTAGAATCACTCAATAAAAGTATAATACATTTTTGAGTAGATTTACCTTGAAACTTTTACCTACTACATAACATCTAAAAATTACAATCTTTGGAAAATCATTAAAAAAACTATTTCTTCCATTTGGATAACCCATACCTATATACATATATATTATTTGCTGTGAGTTGTACTGCTATTAGTTAAACATACTTTGTCGACATAGTAATGGCGTATGTGGAACCACTCTTATCAACATTATTAGAACACAGCAGATTCGATTTTAAAATGTTAGTATCACATCATAATAAATTTTTATGTGACTTATGTAAGAACTGAATTGAAGTAGTTAAATTTATTTTTTATACCCACGTTTTCTGAATGTTAATTTGTTGGGTTATACAAAAATAGAATTTAATTGAATGAAAACTAAATACATGGTAAGTTTGAATTGTCAAGTTAAAACAGTGCTTTCAGCTGAACAACAAATGGCATGTACTGTAATCAATACTTACTTTTAAAAAATTAGATTTTGTATTAATACAAATTTTATTAATAGAAAATTTCTTTAATAACTTAAAAAGGCTTTTACTCACTAGTCCAAAAAATGTACTTGATTTTAGGTTGAATATTGATTTATAAGTATGTTTTGATTACTTTGCGGTTTATCATAATTATTTACATAAAAGTATAACGTTCCCTATCACTCTGTGACATATTTATTAATCGTCCTGAAACATCTTTTACAATTTATATTTCTAAGTTTTACCAACTCCTATTGAAGTACAGCTACAATTTCACAGAAAATTTTCAAATTTTGCTAAAACCTTAATATTATTAATTTGTACCAAAATTAAAATAAACAGATAAAACTGTTAAATGGTTGACATTTAAAATTTCCACCGTGAAATAGCAAAAAATTGACTAAAAAGGTATGACTTCTCTGGCATTTTTAATAACAAATCAAATTTGTTACTGATGCTTTTTTTCATTTTGAACAGGAAGGCATAGTGTGAAGTACCACTGTGTGAAAACCACTTACAGATATGCTAAAGAGGAATTACCAAATCATTTCCACAGAATTTCAGGATTTTCGACGAAGTTCCATATAAATCAGTAGAGGATTTTGGTTTTGGAGAGTCTATAATTTTGCTTTTTCTTACTGTGTAGGTTCTAATGAAATTAGTGGTACTTCAACAGGAAAAAATTGATGAGTTTGATTGATTGAATTGGATTGATAAGTTGGTTCTGTTTTAGGGTTTCTTTATCAATTGTTTAGAACAATATTTATATTCCTCACTTCTTAAGAGACAATCAATATCTTATCTTAATTTTAAGGAATTAATTTTTCAAGTTGTGGCTTCATCATTGGAGACAATTTCAATTTTTGGTTATGTAATGATTCTGAAATTTTCAATCAGACATGTAAGATCTAAAAAGTATGTCAATATTCCTATCCTTGTAAGTATCTTCTGTGTTGTCTTGTGTGAGTACATCTGCCCAGGATTCCAATATCGTAGCCCCATAGCCAAATATCGTTTGTGATTCGCTAAGTTTTATGGGTTTTAGTGTCGACAAGTTGTGGTAATGGTATTTTTTTCATTCAACAGGTATAGCCGGAGAGAACATAATTGGCCTGGAGAGATCGTTAACCCCACTATGTAGGATCTTTATTTGAGATTTGTCTATTTTAGTGTTAGTTCTGACAGGAGCTTTGGTAGACTGCTATTCTTTAAATATTCTAGTGCCTGGAAGTTGAAGTCTGACCATGTTATAGAATGCCAGGAGCACATTCTCTGCCAGGAGAAAATGTATAATTTCTCTGGTAACTTTTAAACGTGAATATTTACATTTCATGTTTAATGTTGGAGGGACCCCAGAACTTTATTGAGGGCATGGATAAGATAACTTTTATATCAAATGTTACTTATAGAAAAGAATTTTTAATATAGGTAGTCAGATGTGATAACTAGGTAGTAAGATAACTTTGTAATTCCATAGCAGTTAAGTTTGTTTCATGTACGATTCTTTACATTATAATGTATAGCATCGTACATGAAACAATTCAGTGAATAAATTACATGAAAAAAATACACTGAATGTATTTAGTGTACTTTTGTGATCATATATAAGCTGTGTATATTTTTTTGAAGGATGAGTTTTTAAAGTTTTAATATGATAAAATGTATATTTTTCAGATAGTAGTGATTAGTAAAGAAATGTGTGTTTTTTTATATACATGTTAATTTAAGATTGTTATTTTTTACATTATGTGAATTCTATTTTTATTTTACTTAGTAAATTTTTTTGTAGATGTTCGTTGTAATGAAAACAACCTTAAAATAATGTGTATTAAATATGAATTTAATTTTTTAATTAAAAATAATATATTTCTGTTAGTTAATTTGTTAGAAGGTCAGGTTTTTGTATAGAGAAGTGAAAATAAATGTAGGCCTATATATTAACCCTTTCAGTGCTGTCAATTCTTGGATGGATGTTTCAAAAGTAATGTTGATTTTTACATAAGGTGTAAGTGCCGAAGCATTTTTACTCAATTTACAAGGGTTTGGGGAAAACGCTTGAACTCCTTTTGTTAATGAGATAGATAAACATTTATACACCAATTTAAATCCTAATAACCAGGGAACAACACACAATACTGATATATAAATAATAATGCCTAAAAAAAACTACTTACAAAAAATATTTTTGTATATTTTTCACTTTCTTGTCTTTTTTCTAATATTAAAAAAATACGTAAGGTTTCTCTCTGTATACTGTTCAATGCACAATTTAATTGTCTATTTGTAGGTAAAAAATCATTGTGACTACTTCATTAAAAAAAATAAATAAATAGTTTACAAAAAATATTTGGTACTTATTCTGTAATAAGTTCTAAATCTAATTTTAACTTATGTGAAATGTTTATAACATAAAATGTTTATGAAAGAACAGATTCATATAAAATATATGCAAAAATATGCATTTACTAAAGCCGAACGTCTACACTTCTGGGACATTTTTAAACGACCGGCTTAACAAGACGTTTACACTTCTAGCACACTCCTTGATATGTTTTGAGAAGTGTATTTGTAAAGGCAAGTTAGATTGTTTTGTATGTACTTTTTCATTTTATGCTGTTTTAAATTGTATATAATGATAACAAAATGTATCTTATTTAAGCAAATAAACATTATTTTTATATATTTTTTCAGGAGTAAATATTTCATCAAAGGATTAATATGGATTTATTATGGTTGTACATGCTGATATACACTCTAAAAGACGTGAAAATATCCTCTAGTTATTTGTATCCATATGAAACAGAAACAAGAGAAACAAGATCATTAAATGGTTTGTGGGATTTTAAAATATCACCTGAGGATAACATGAACAGTGGATTCACAGATATGTGGTATGACAAAGAATTTTCAAAGGTAATTTACTATGACATTTTTATCATTCTATGTATTGCTGTACAATGTTTTACAGTTAATTATTTTATATTTGTTCATTAAAAATATAATAACATACTAAAGATATTCTTCTAAATTTGTAAGAGTAATAATTCTATTCAGGCATATTAGAATAAGAAAATTGTACTCTATCTTCACTAAACATAGTCTCTAAACCATAAATACTCGCTACTTAACAGTGAAATTTTTTAATGTGTCTTATTAGAGTTCATCATATAAAAAGCATAATATATTTTTAAAACTGGACATTTTGGGATAATGTCCCAAATGGGGGGGACATTTTTTTATATTCCTGCCCAAGAAAAATTTGGGCAGGAATATAATTTTCCAAAGGAAAATATCTATTATTTTTATATTATTAGTCATTGTACCTCTTAAGAGTCTGCTATTTCTGCTAGATTTGATTCTTTAACCCTAGATCGGGAGGTAGAGCATATTTTATGCTCTTGTGTTAAACTCAATAAAACAATGTTTATCATCAAGCAATCCCGACAAACTTTGTACCAATCGACACAAAATTTCATGTTCTATACATTTCAGATTTAAAAAAATTTTTTATGCAATTTTATAAACGTAGGAAAATATGCAACAAGAAACTCCCGCTTAATTTCCACCTAGAGGTCTGGACGGTGTAAAATTGCTGATGTTTGTCGCATGACTGAAGAATAACCAGAAGGTCCTAATTAATAATAAGGCGTACCAAATGTCAGTCTGCAGACAATTTTTGCGTTTTGTGAAAAAAAATTCCAAAGAAAAACCTTGTAGTTTATCTAGAATATAACAGTATATTATTTATCAGTAACTGATGATGAGCAACAGGATGAGCATTTATCAGTAACTGATACCCACACTTAGAAGTTGAACATTACTTCACTTGAAGACGTTTTACACTAACATTTTTAACACACATGTATTTTAAATTTCAACATGCTTTAAAGGAAAAATGTGACTAGTGCCCCATGAGATTTCCAAAAGAGAATTCTTTTAAATATTCCGTTTTGGTTCATTTAAAAGAAATATTATATTAGAACAATAGTTATTTGCATTAAAATAAAAAAATCAGGGGATAAAATTAAAATCTCATCTAAAAGGCTCTATAAAATTATGTTTCCATTAAAAAGAGGTGAAGTTTAAAACTTTATGTTGATAAATAAATCTGTAATTTTTTTTGAAAATGACATTGGCTTTTTAACCCTAGATCGACAAGAATGTAAACTCCCAAATTACAGGTGCCATTTTTGGTGCTTTGCAAGCTTTTTTTGTAAAAATCATAAAAAATACTAAATATGCTTCAAATGTACATTTTACCACATTATTTTTCTTCTCATGGACTGTACATTCGCATACTACTATCAAAACTCACATACCACTTTAGTAAATAATTATTATCAAGAAAAAATATGAAACAAATTTTTTTAAAAATATTGTACGGAAATTATAACTTTGAATCCTAATTAGTAGTGCTGCAAAATATTTGTAAATTATTCCAAGATAGCCAAATTTTTTAGAATTTAGTAGACTGTAATTCTATCTCCTTCTTAATCATACTCTGCCCATTCCTCGTAGACTATTGATCTGTGCGAGGAACTTATTCAGACAGACTAAGGGGTACGAACCAGTACAGTAGAAGGTAAATATTACTGATAAATCTTCCAGTCTAGGCCGGATTCAAACCAGCGCTATCTCTAACCCAAGCTCAAAGTCCTGATACCTTAGACCGCTCGGCCTCTGGCAAACTTGACAGTTGATTTCTCATCAATTGTTTATTTATTGTTATAACATATTTTAAATCAGCTGATTTAATTGTTGATTTAACAATCAAAGTATACCAACTGTTAAGTACAAAATGGGTTTGTTTAACTATATAGATGACTGTTCAATTCAATAATGATCAGTACTTTGCAAAATGCAACATGAACATCCATATTACTTGTAACAAGTTAAATTTCTTCTCTCTCAGGATTATTCTCTCCACTTAGCCTTTTGTCAGTGGATGACAGAAAAATGTAATGACCCGAATTTCCTGAAGATCATTTTATAAATAGTTGAGACAATTTCCTGGAAATTACTAACTGCAATGATGTATATAATTTTGGCTCCTCTGTGTTCTAAGCTAAGTTTAGTTAGTTTCCCCAAAAGTTGGTGTGGTGACGTATTTGTTGATGAAGAAATATGTGATAAAGAAAGTTTGAACACTGAATAATGTAGTTGTGGCATGCCTCCAATCAGTTGTGTATACAATCACTTTGAATGTTTACTAATGAACCAACTTGATTTATAAATAGTATTAAGAAAGGGCTTGATAAGATGTTTGTGAATATAAGACACTATTTTATTGACTTTATTTTTTATTACTGAGTCAGCTGTAGCACAGGCAAAATTTATTATTTGTTATAAAACAAATCTCTCTTTGATAATCTCATTTTAACGGAATTTAGCTGAATGAAAGTAATTAATGTGATATTTTATAATTAAATATAATGTGCTTAATATTATAATTAGTTAAAAAATACATGTGTCTAACCACAGTATATTTGAAAAGTATGCATAAAAACGATCCTGTCTTTTTTTGTTGCCACAATATCCTTTGTTTTATATTTTTAATAGTGGATTTGACAATACTTCCTTCAATCATAGCTAAATGATATTTGCCTATCAAATGACCTGTATATTCTGTGCTTGCTGAGTGACCACTTTGCTTTTAATATTTAAATTGCTTTAATGTTACGTTTAAATTTGAATTGAATGAACAATACAGTAAAGTGAGAAAATTCAAATATTTAACACATTTTCCTTTTCAAATATTAGTTTCTTAAACCATTGAGTCCAGACACTGTCACTACCATGTAATCTACAACCTGGGGTTACAACCCACCCAACTCACTGGACTGTCAGCACCAGTTGCGAGTGTCGACAATTCATACATGATCCATCTCTGCTGCTCCTGAACCCCAGAACCCAGAGTAGTGTGACACAGTACACTGTACTACAATATTCAGTCATTAGAATAGAACTGTACAACTGCATTAAGGTTACCCACCCACTCATACACGTATGGTGGTATTGACCCACCCACCCACCCGTACATGTACGGTGGTATTGACCCACCCACCCACTCATACACGGTTAGAGAGGACTGCTTAGTCCTAAATCTCACCTAATAAAGTAATTTTTCATTTCATTTCATAACGACTATTCTAATATTAGCAATACTTGTACACCATTGCAACCTGCCTTTATGACTGGTCCTATTTCCGTTGTGTTTTAGAAAGTTTCATAGTAATTAATTTGTAACACTTTCTTTTGAAATTTATTTTATAGCTTATATATACTCAAAACCTTCTCCCTTTCAATTTATGAACTCCTCAAACCTGCTGCCCTGTTACTTGTAAAAATGTAATAAAAAGTCCTTCAAACCCATATGTAAATTCAACCCTCCATTCACCTAATAAATGTACTGAAACTCGATTATATTTCTTAATATCTGAGTTATTTATAGTTATTATTTTACAGTAAAATTAAGTTTGCTTTGCTTAGATTTTATAAACAATTTATAAAATTGCGTAATTTAAAAAAAATTGAATCGAAGCTGGATATTCAGATTTTTAACAGAACTATAATTTAAAGTAGAAGAGTCCAAGTTGTAATGTATAATAAGTCAAAACATATGAACAAGTCGTAATTGTAAGTGCCTTAAAAAGACAAAGAAAATAACACATATGGGCCAATGAAATAATCTGAAAAAAAATTACAATATCACACCCAAACAACTCAAACATTTTTTGATCAGTAAATTTAAAAAAATTGACCAATTACGTAATAAAAAGTGACACTTTAATATTAATTTTACAAAGCGGTTTAATTTATCATAAGTAGGTAGTTTTTATTTTATAGTTATTTTATAAGCAGTAGTTCAATTAATTGATATAAACATCAATAAATAAAACATATCAAAGATAAAAAAAATAGAATGCAATAAATCTAACTATTCCAAGATTGTTTTATTAAGGGTGTTCGTCTGGGCGCCCAGTTTAGCACTCTAAGGAATTTTGTTCTAGATTTTATCACAACTACCGCTAAGAGTAGTAAAGATCCTGAATCACTAACAAACAAGCAATGTATTCTCCTCCCCTCTCCCCTCTCTTCCGCTCCCCTCTCTCCCCCTTATAGCCCTCGTCTACCCCGCCTCCCAAATTTGACAGATGGGCATAACTCCCATATTTATAGTAAACTCTAGCAATGAATTATATATCTATTTACTTATTTATTCATAAGACGCCGATCATCAAGATATGGGCGAATATGGATTTGGAATGAGCGTGATGAGTGTAGATGAGCGAATGTAGTCATTGTTACAAACTAAGGCCGACTATTCCTTAGAAAGTGTCATTAATTAACAGCCCAATGACAAATGAACAGCCGGTGATTATCAGCTGATCCTTCTCAAAATGTATTGACTCTGATCGGGATCGAACTGAGAACTTTTAGCACATGAAGCTGGGATTTAACCAACTACGCTACCGACCAATTATATATATATATATATTATTAAACTACTTTTTTAGCCAAAGATGACTGTTTAAATTTCAACTCAAAATTTGAACAAATATAATTTATAGAAAAAGAATTGGTAACACTTTAAAAAGATTTTTTAGATTTACTATGTACTAAGTTGATTAGTACCTTTTGTCCACTATATTCCCAAAATTTTAATATATTATATCACACGGTTTGTTTATAAGTTATGCACCGAAAAGGCCAAATTAGTCACTTTGGGTAGCCATATCTCCATAAAGAAATTTTTAGAATTTTTTCCGTTTCACATTTATTACTTACATGAACACTAAAAAAAATTTTTAAATTAATTTTTATCGAACACCCTTAAGCAATCTCTTAGATTGTTGTAATAAAAATAAATATATAAAATGATTTATAGTTGCATTTTCTAAACTATCATTACAAATTGCTAAAAACTACATAATAGAGATTTGTTTAAATCAATTACATGCCTTTTTCATAAATCCAAATTTAATACCAGGCAACTCTTAGTCAGGCTTCAACTAGAAACAAGTGTAATGAGTAGTTCGTAGACAAATTTATTTACTATGAAACACATAGCTCATTCATTTCCTTTTAAAAAAGCTAATATATCAAGAATGTTCTTGTTAAAGTTTAATTTTTTCAGATTGGAGATTCTATAAAGATGCCAGTTCCTGCAAGTTTCAATGACATTACAACAAATGCAACAATACGTGATTTTGTAGGTTGGGTTTGGTATCAACGATCGTTTTTTGTTCCACAGCGATGGTTGCAAGATAATATTAGAGTTTTTATACATTTTGGAAGTGTACACTATTTGGCTCAAGTAGTAAGTATATCAATTTTAAAGTGTAATATGTATATATAATATGATCAAAACTAATAAAGCTGCATTTTTATCTTCGTTCTTTACTATTACACAATGTTCCTTTAATCTTAGAATGTTGATTTGTTAGTTTTTGTGATGTCGTGCTGCTCATCAGATAAGATATGCCTTTATTTGGTTGTGTTCCATTATATAAGAATAGTACTGTATGTATATTAATGGGCGGGTGGGTCAATACCTTACATGTAGGGTGGTACATAAGTACGGTAAGTGTAAGTCAATATAATACCACTATACGTGTATGGGTAGGTGGGTGGTCAATATAAGTGTATGGTTGGATGGGTGGGTCAATATAATACCACCGTATGTGTATGGATGGGTGGCTGCCATGACATGACTATTTGCACACACTCAACTTTTTCCACATCTATTATTTGTTTTATATTTTGATTATGATGATTGAACCAACCTCTTGAATTTATTCTGACGTACATATGTAGGGGTGTGGGTTGGTAGTTTGTAGTCAACTGTAGTGTGGGAAGTGGGCATATTCAATGTCTGTAGCTAACATCTAATTATAATTTTATTGCTTAGCTTAATATGTTATAATTGAAAATGTGTTTACTTTTGATTGTTATGCTATCCTCTTTCGTAAATGTAGGCTAATGTTGTTAAATATTAAAAGTAGGCTCAATCAGTATATTTTTCATTTCTTTTTCATTGTTTTATTTGGATCTGTTTGATTTATGTATATTTACTTTGTATACGAGGGGCGTCCAGAATGTAAGTTCCGTTTGTATGTATTGCCATTACAGCGTAGCTATCGCAGTTCCATATATGCACAGTCCTATTACTGTCATATTAAGAAGCAGCTGACGCCAGTTTTCATGGCATATTGCTTCTTTAAAATGTTGAAGATAATTAAAAATCCTGCCGATTGTGAGATTAGATCTGTAAATGGATTTCTCAATACGAGAAATATTAAACCAGTTGAAATTCATAAACAGTTCTGTGAGGTTTATTGACCTAATGTAATGAGTTAATCAATGGTTAGAACGGAATCGATGGAATGGAGGCACACATCGTCACCAGCAAAAAAAATCAAAGCCAATGTCGACAAACAGACAAATCATGTGTACAGTTTTTTGGGATGGACATAGTTTTATTTTACTGGACTTTCTACCATGGGGCAAATTAAGTAATGCTGATGCTTACTGCGAGGCACGTAGGAAACTGCGCCATGCAATACAGAACAAGCGTTGTGGAATGCTGTCTAGCGGCATTGTTTTGTAGCAAGAAAATTCTTGCCATCACACAACAATTTTTGAACAAATTTGGAAGAGAGCAATTCAACCACCCTCCATACGGTCCAGACCTTGCTTCTAGTGACTACTATCTGTTCTTAAACCTTATATCCATTATAACTGGAGAGATATTCCATGAAGACAATGAGATTATACAATAAATAAAATTTTTGTATACTCATTCGTTTCATTTTACCAGCCTAAAGGAACTTACTTTCTGAACACACCTTGTAGTTATCTTAGTTTGTTTATTATATGCAAAATGTTGATTTAAATAATTTCAATCAGCGATTGATTCATGCTAAACAAAAGCCAACTGTGTATATAAAACAATCTTTATCCAGCTGTTGGAGTCATTGCTATGAACATTTTTCGTTTTTAATATTGTTAATATTAGTAAATCAAAAAACAAAAACATCTGTTTTTTAATTAATACTGGTATATAGAACTTTAATTTTTATTTTAAAACTGGATCTTACGATTATTTTTATTTGGCAAGCAAAGGGTTAAACAGACATTAATTTCAAAGATCTCGTTGTAGACATTGGAGAGCAAACGTAGTCATGTTATGCTGCATCAGCATGGTTCCACAACATGTTGGGGATTGATGTAGATTCTTGTTATTAATTTTATCGTTTTTAAGAACCAACTAATTTTTAATTTTTCAAAATATCAATTATTAGAATATTATATTTGCAGTTCTTAAATGGAGAACAAGTTGGCCAGCATGAAGGTGGGCATTTACCCTTCCAGCTGGAACTGACGACACCCCCTCTAAGTACTTACAACGTCATCACTGTGGCCGTGAACAACACCCTCACTCCATTCACTGTCCCTCAAGGAACGCTGCTTTACCCAAATGATACTAAGAGGTATAATATTTATTTTGTTGATTTATAAGTTATTTCAGTTATAAATAGAACCTTTATATACTTTAAATTCTGTTTACTCCCTCTTTATCTTTAGAAAGCTTGAGCTCAATTCTTATATTTGAAAAGATTTTAATGGATTTAAAGGAAAGCTTAATACATTATCTGTGAGACTGGAAACCCGCTCACATATAAATGATTGGTATCCCAACCCTATTGATAGCCTTACAATAATATTGCAGTTGGAAATCGACATTACTTAGGAAATTTAAGTTGGCTGTAAGCATTTTTCAAATGTACCAAATCACTTTTCTCCACTGTGATTGGTGGCGAAAGAGGGTATTTGTAGTAAATGAGAGAACCTGAAATGGTAATGCTTGGGGGAGGGTTATTATGATTAAGAGTACTGTATCTTCATCTGTGAAGCAGTGTTTGTTATAGTTTTATTTATTAGTATTCAAATGGTACTTGGCTATTCAGTCTTTAATGTTGTTATTATATTTATTATTATTATCATCAAAGCAACATTGTTACTAAATATCAAACTCCTTTGGTATTTCGATGTGTTAGGTTTTTAGAGAGATTTAAAGGTGATAGTAATCGTGCAAATGTGTAGACACACCACACTATTAGTCATGTACATGATATTAAACATCTTTATTAGGGGCAAAGTTATGACTATTAAGTCCTCTCTTCCAGTAAACCTCAATTTCATACATGTAATATCATTTTGTGTATGGACCCAATTAGATCTTATGTAGTGCGTACTCAATGCTATAACAAAATAATTTCATTCTTCAGAAAACGTGCTTTTATTAGACAAAGTTACATATTTTTTGAGTGTCACCCTCTGACCAATTTTAAAATAAAAAATCTTTCCCTGAATGTGTTCCTATTTACAAAGTCAGTTTGTGTTGTCAGACCTGCTGCTTTTAGGCCTTCTTTTATTGAATAAATTTATTTAATTGTTTATATTCTGGCTTAACTTTGATATTCATAAAATTCTACAATTTACTTTGTTAACCTAGTGGATTCAATTCTCTTAATATGACAATACAATTTTAGTCCCGATTTTGAATGTTTTCACTAAGATATATATTATATAATGCATTATGGGTAATTTTGAATATTGTAGGTGCAATGAAAAGTGTTTCTCAACCCTTCATAGCTGTTTGACATGATATTAAGTCAAGGCTTATTAATGGAAAAATATCGAGCCACCTTTGGTGTTTAATTGACCCAGTGGTCTAAGGCATTGTACTGTGGCCAAGACAAGGCAAAGGATCGTTCAGTTTAAATCCAGCTTGGGCTGGTACTTTTTCACGTGCACCTGCTTAGAGGCACTGGTCTGTGGCATAGTGGTTTAGGGCCCACCTTAATTAAACAGTGTCTGCATGGGTGATGGAAGTTGACGGGATCATTGTTTATATTAAACTTACGTCGTACAACATGTCTTGTCTTTAGTAAAATATTACTGACAATAAGTGGAGGATACATTTTTCTTGTTTTTTGTCTGCCTGGTTTTTTTATTTATTTAGTTGACATAAATGTTTAGGATTTTTACATTTTAAAAACTCAACATATATAAATAGACATTAAAATAACTGGAACATTAAAAAAAAAAAAAAAAAACACATTGAAATTATAAAACAAAAATTAGGACTTATGAAATAATTCCTACTCCAATAGGTTAATTTAATTGGAATACTAGATAAATATATGGTATTTGTTTGTAATTGTGTTCATACACTGAAAACACTTATTTTTCAATCTTTGAACTGTTCTATTTATTCGTTGTTAAAAGAATATTTTTATTTCAGGTATCCTCCAGGTTATAAACTTTATTCTCATGATTTTGATTATTTTGACTATTCTGGTATCAACAGGCCGGTAATTCTATTTACGACACCTAAAATATATATCTCAGGGATTAATATTACAACCGATATTAAAACAGAAATTGGTAAGTGTAATGTGTTTTCTGTGTTGTGTCTATTCTGTGTTTTCTTGTGTTTGTGTCTATCGACTCGTCTTATCAAGTGAGTTTTCTGATATTTAGGTTTTCTGTTAACAAATCTGGTAAAAATACTTTGGTGTATTCTCTGGTAAAAGAGTTGTCATAGATTAACTGTGTTGTCTTTATTAATTTGTCTGTAACAATAACAAAAACTATGTTTTGTATGACTAATAGACTGTAAATGTAAAAATGTAATTTTGTTGCTCTAAGACTTGGATATAATTTTTGTGAGTGAACAAGAATGTTAATGATCATGAACAAATTATTGTAAAAAGATGTTAAATTTCTAACATCTAATCTAATCTAACCTCAACAACTAGCATCTTATTTCAACTTATTTTTCTCTGAAATGACAGAAAAAACCCTTAAAACAACTCAGAACTCTAATTTCCCAGCCCTACAGCACACTACTACACCCCAAAACCAGTTTCATTTCACTCAAATTCATCCAAGCACAATTATAGATGCCATTAGCTCTCTGAAACCCTCACTATCCTGTGGACTGGATGAAATCCCAGCTGTTAGTAAAATACTGCGCCCATGAAATAGCTATGCCACTAACTAACATAATAAACAAATCTTTTTTACAAGGAAATTTTCCTTCTTCCCTAAAACAATCTAAAATTTTCCCTAAGTACAAGTCAGGACCAAAAACAGATGTCACAAACTTCAGACCCATATCAAACATTTCGACTTTTGCAAAAATATTTGAGAAAATTGTTTTAAGTCAACTAATGTCACAGCTTAAACATAACAAACTTATTACAGACAGTCAACATGGTTTCCTTAAGGGCAAGTCTACAACCAGTGCTTTAATAGCCATAATTGGATACATAATTGACCAGCTAGAGGAATCAAATTATGTATCAGCAATACTTATTGACTATTGTAAGGCGTTTGACTGCCTGGGACACGAACTAATATTACATAAACTTAAATCTCTCGGAGTACCATACCCAGAACTAGGTTGGTTTAGGAGCTATCTGACAGGTCGGACTCAAAGAGTAGAAATGCAACAAGTAATAAATAATACAAAGACTTCAGCCATTTCACAGCCATTGCCAACAAAAAGAGGAGTACCTCAGGGGTCAGTTCTTGGTCCGGTTTTGTTCATTCTTTTGACTAATGACTTTTCTGACACTTTAAATACATACACTGATACTAAATGTGTTATGTACGCTGATGACACTACACTAATAGTGAAAAATAAATCTGCCAAAGATCTCTCAGAAAACTTAACCAAAACACTAAACAACGCAATAGAATATTCTAATAAAAATGACCTAAAAATAAATCCTGACAAATCAATTTTACTAAATTTTAGTCGGAGAAAAGATTTCGTAGTTTCAACGCATAAACGCATAAAAGACGCATAAAACGCATTCAACGCATAGTTTCTAAGCATAAAAGAATGTCTGTTTGTTTGTCCTGTCTGTATATAAATTTATATACAGGATATCCCAGAAATAAGTGCTAAAATTCAGTAAATGGTTGTATAGGTAAAAATAAAGAGAAAACCAGAAATATTTTTCCCAAAAACGCTTTGTTTACCAGATATCCGCCTTTTTGATTTTGTCACAAAAGAATTTTTAACACCCACCCACCCACCCATACATGCACAGTGATATTGACCCATCCGCCCACCCATACACGCACAGTGGTATTGAACCACCCACCCACCCATACACGAACAGGGGTATTGACTCACCCACCCACCCATACACGCACAGTGGTATTGACCCACCCACCCACCCATACACGCACAGGCTCTCGCCTGTGCCAACCATATCAAATATAAGACTGGAGCAAGAAACAAAATTATTGGGAATGACAATTGATTCTGACCTATCATGGACAAGCCATATCAACAACCTATGCAGTAAACTAGGATCAGGAATCTACCTAACCAGACGCATTCGCATATTAGGAGGACTATTACGCATTAGTTGAATCGCACATCAGATATGGACTTGCCTTGTGGGGAGGGACAACTGAAGGAAATCTGAACAGGGTATTACTTTTGCAAAAAAGGGCAATACGCATACTTGCTAACCTCCAACCAAGGGATAGCTGTCGTGAAGCCTTCAAGAATCTCAAGATACGGACAGTGGTGGCTCTCTACATTGAGGCAGTTCTCCTCAGTGTTGATGACCCAGACCTACTTAGGCATGAATATATCCACAGCTATAATACCCGACAAGCAAGAAACTACTACCTTCCTACTCATAGGACTACGCTCTATACAAAAAAACCAACATACATAGGACAGCATCTGTACAACTGCTTAACCAATCACCTTAAAGTCTTGAGAGGGAAAACACTAAAAAATCAACTTCAGCAATGGTTAGAGGACAATCCTTTCTACAATTTGAAGGAGTTCTTTGAAGCTGTCAGAAAATAGAAAAATACAACACCTGACTTAGTAATTTAAATCATATATTGACTTGTTTTAACATTTTAGACTACATTCATAATTTTGTTTTTACTTAAATTTGACTGTCTTTTTTTATGCCATATGGTATCAGCATATTTTATCATAATTATTGATCTTGTTTTAAAAAATTTCAGACTACTTTAATAATATTTTTATTTAAATTTGACTGTTGTTTGTGCCATATCTTTGTATAGTATTATCAATCTTTATTTCTTATATACTTTATAACCTCTCATATTTTTATCTTTAAAACTTTACTTTATGGAAACACTGTTCTTAACATTATAAAACCTTAATGTACATTATTATCTTTACCATATTGTATATTTTGACGCAATGGATGTACTTGATGTTCACACCAATAAAGAAAATTTTGAATTTTGAATAATCCATCAAGCCATTTAAGTCCTGCTTCACTGATTCTGTTTATGCTGGCTAATCCCTCAGTAACAGAGCGCTGGGAATATTAATTATATAGTAATTCAAATTTATTACAAAATATTAACTACCAACAAAAATCAAATAGTTCTCCTATACAGTTTTTTGTTAATTGAATAATGATGTTCCGATGACTTACTGTAACTATTCCAGCAATTGTATGACAGTTTTAAATATTTAGGTTGATAAATAAAATCAACCTGAACTGGTATAATCATGTTATATAACTGTTATAAACTTAGTTCTGGGCAGTTTCTTTAAAGACGATAAAAACGTTTACAAATCAGTAGTATCAAATTTTAACAGAGTTTGTAACAGCAGTGTACTTATATTTTTCATAATGGTATGGTAGTAAATATATAATCAATTTAACAACATTGAATACTTCACAGAAGAAGGTTAACTAGGCAATTTTAGAAAGTGCAACTATTTTTGATAAAGAAATAATGTTCAAAGTTGTATTTACTTTACTTCTCATTTGATTCCTTACATAGTTAGTAGTTATAATTCAACGAAATTCATTCATAATGTTGTCAATTTTTCAGTCCTATAATAGGAATTTTACTGGTTTCTTACTAAATATGATATTTTCTGTTAGAAATGGATAAATATTATCTATATGAAAATCACACACCTGTAGGTGTGTACAAGTGTACACAAAACTTGAAATGTGGTGAATGGATTAACTGGAAATTTTTATATAATATTGCATTTATATACAAGAATGTTTATACATATTTAGTTCCCTAAAATTGTAAATGGGAACAGGACATTTCAAGAATTTTGCAACCTAACTACATTCCACAAATGAAAATAATAAATGTCAGTGCTGAAAAAGTGCTATTGTGACTAGCTGATTTATGTGCAGATTATATCCAAATCATATTCTGTACCGTAAATTTATTACTGTGACCAGATGATTGTTTATTTATGAAAACGACTATAAATTACTTTATTTCATATAAAATCAAGTAAACAGTCAATCTTTATTTTTCTAAAACTAAAGTAAAAAATAGCGAATAATAGTTAATATCAGACTAAGCCAAAGCAACGCGTGGTTGGGTTTAGCTAGTATTAATTACACTCATGTTATCACCTCTAATTTTGCATAGCAATAACTTTACCTTTTTACTGTGAATTCTAAATTATAATATAGAAATGAAAATTTTTTTTCTGGACCAATGTACGAGGCACATCCAAAAAATAAATTTCCCTGTCTTAAAGAGAGACATAGGTAATTTTTTTTTACCTAAAATTATATTTTTCCTTTTAGACATACTTTAAACTATTTTTCAACTCAACACCCGTTTAAATACAAATCTTTTTGGTATTTTGATAAGAGTTTCTTTGTTCCATCTTCATACAAATCTGCCGCCTGTTTTTCAACCAGTTTTCCCCTTCTTGTTTGAATTCTTCATCACTGGCAAATCTCGATGATCCTTAAGTTGTGGAAACACATGGAAATCGTTGGAAAAGTTCACAGAATAAGGAGGTTGTTAAAAAAATCTCCCAAGAGAACTCAGTTAAAACTCTTGTGTTGTGAGGCTGAGCGTTGTCATGAACTTTGCGGGACAAAAGCCTCAGTCACTTTTTCTGGATGGCGTGATGAATTCTCTTGAGTTCATCGTAGTACTGTTCAACAGTGATTGTTGTTCCATGGGGCAGATAAAATAAGCAATACCCCTTTATAGTCCCAAAAAATTGTGGCCATCACTTTTCCTACTGATTCAGTCATTTTTCCTTTAACAGGAGCTTTCTCTTCTTTCTTTACTCATACATACTCTGACGTTTGTATTCAGGAGTCAAATGGTGAATTTAAGTTTAATTTCCAGTGACTACTCTTGAAAACAAAGCTCCACCTTCATTTTCAAACTTTTGCAAAAATGTTTGACAAGATGCAGAGCATGGTGACTGAGCCGTAACTTTCCAAACATGTGTGTCACAGTTGTTAAACCGGTTCTCAGTGGTGCCACTACAACCACACTACAATACAATGTGCCCTGCAGCTGTCAGCATTGTACTTGATGCAAGTAATAAAGATAACCTACTTTTTGGATACCCCTCGTATAGTGTGTTTATTTTGGACTAGTAATTCTAATTTGTTTTCTGGATATACGTTGAAGCTTTGATCTGTTTCAGGACATGACATGACTGGACATTTGATATATTCAATTTTGAGCTCTGATGATCAGCAGACAAACTGTCAAGTGAATCTTTATGATGCAGCACAATCAGTTGTGGCTCAATCAGACCTTTGCCAAGGGAACATGTCAGTAGACAACCCTCAACTTTGGTGGCCTGTCAAGACATGCAAGAAGACTCCTGGGTACCTGTATACTTTGGAGGTGTGATTTTGTTAATGTATAGAAAAAAATACTACTACACATTGTCGAATGGTAGAAAATTTCTACAAAATACAGTTACAGTTCACAAAAAAAAAGGTCAAATGATACATAGTCTTATCATCTAATTGTTACTTTATCTTACAAGTCTTAGCAAATCACATACATATTTACATCACAATCACCAGCAATGAGCCATGTGACTCATTCAGTCTACAGCAAGGACATGGTTGTTTACACGAAAGGATACTTAAAAAAATACCCTATTACTTCCCTTCCTAACCAAAAGGTTCGCCGTTGAATAAAACTATGTGATCCTAAATTCAAAGTAAACTAATGGATGGCTCAGCTGATGGAAGAAAAGAGTTGGGGATATACATGAAATCTGACAAACTGGAGAGTCAACGTCATCATATAGCCTGGCTGCAAAACCTTATATATCTGAGTTTACAGATTATTTTGGGAAAAACTAGCTGCAAGAAATGTATAACTTAATTGTGCAACTAGAGTTTTTTATAAATCCGAAATATAATGACAATAATTATTGAGATCTGCTAAACAGTTATCTAAAAATTAACATAAATATGGATTATTCTATCATACTGCAACTTGTTTTTATTTTTCTGTTTTCAGGTTAGACTGATGGGACAAAAGTCAGATCCTGATGTATACAGATTACCAGTTGGCATACGTACTGTTGGTTGGAATAATACCTCATTGTTTATTAACAATAAACCTGTCTATCTAAGAGGATTTGGAATGCATGAAGATGCTGATGTAAGACTCCTTTGATATAAAACGTGAAGCAGTTTGTTGTCAGTGCTACTCCTCCCTTATTTCTTGACCAATTTAAACGGTTGAAGTGTAAAAAAAATTACCTCTGTTCGTAGTTGTGGAATAAGTTTTTAATTCTTCAATATTTTCACTCTGAAGGGTGTGGAAAGCCCTCAAAGTATGTTTTTCAGCCAAAAGAGTTACATGGGGAGAGATTTTAATGAACCGAACAGCTGTCAAATATACCTGTTTCCAAAACTTTTTAACAGTTGTTGGAATGTAAACAATGATGTCTGTAATAGTGAGGAGGCTAGATCTTTCATATTGATAAACCAGAGAAGGTTGTAAGCATGGTTTTGTTTTATTCACATTCAATAGTAGGGTACTGATTCACTGGACTTGAAGGTATCAATTGTAATCTAATGCAGTTATTTGATCTATTTAATTACTCTTAAGTTGTTAAACAAAAAACATAGGAAATTAACATGTTTGAAATAAGCTAAGTAGTATCATTATGTATTTATACTAATAAATAGTTAGCAACCCATTAATGTGAGTGAGATAGTGTAAACAAATTTAATATTGTGATGTTGCGTTATAAAGTTAACCTACCATTATTTGTAGTGAAAATCCACAGCCGAAGGCCAAGATTTAACGAACACAGCAAGTGATGAGGTTAGCACCTGAAGCATGCAGGAGTGTCCCCTAGTTATTCATATTAAGTGTTACAGCCCATTTTAACCTTTAATCCTTTTATGACGACAACGATTTTGGTATTTTGGACAAATGTTTGGTAAATATTTTTTAAAGTCTGTGAATTTTACTATGACCCTACCTAAAGAGACAGAGGCAAAATTTGAGAAAATTAAAAAAGTATTTAAAAAAAAAAGTCATAAGTAAACAAAATGTATGAAAGATATACATACATTTGTTATTCTTATGTTCACAATGCAATTATCTATAATATAAACACATTTATTTGTAATTTTTATAGATAGCATAAAATCAATATTTTTTTATTTATTTTTGATATTTATTTTTATTACTGGAAGATAGCTGGAAAAATAACAAACAATATTAGTATGGAAAATAATGTTTATTGGCGTTTTGACCTATTATAAGTAAAAAAAAAAACACATTTTCATGAGCATTACTTGAAAAATAAACTCGTACAATTAGACTTGTATGCAAGTCAAAGGAAATTTGCCGAAGTGCATGCAAAGGAATGAATATGGTTTTACTAAACAACACGGTTATTTTTTTTCATCAAGAATAAATTCAGATGTATTCAAATAACATACTGTCAATGAACAAAGTAAAAATAACAATATTGTACATTGAAAAACAATTTTACAGTAAAAAACAGTATCTACTAATTCTTTGACTTTGTTCTTGTAAAGGTACAAAATTCCATGAACATTCAGTAAAAAATAAAACATACAGACAGGCATACAAATAAAGGTTAAAAACAGTAAACACACAGAGACAATAGGATATAGTGGGAACAAAGTTATAAATCGATCTACACTAAGTGAAGAAGAATTTTTATGTCAATATGCAATGTTATACAGCGAACATGATAATTATATGTTCATAAGAAGGTCATTGAACATGTGTAAACATAGATAGTTGTTATCGTTGCTATGTAAGTTGTAAACATTATAACAAAATTCTGCTAGTCTTTTCTGGCAAGTCTCTTACAAGTTATTAATATTTAATTATTTATTCATAAGACGCCGATCGTTAAGATATGGGCGAATATGGATTTTGAATAAGTGTGATGAGTGTAGATGAGTGAATGTAGTCATCGTAACAAACTGACGCCGACTATTCCTTAGAAAGTATCGTTAATTCCAAATTAGTAGCCCAATGACAAATGAACAGCAATTAGTAGTCTGCGTCTTCTTTCGCGGTAACTTGGGTGCGGGTTACCAATAGCCTGCTCATCCTAAAAGAGTTAATCTGTATTCTCTGGTTGTATTTTTATCAGCTGGCACTTTAGAATTGTGCTGAACCAAGCCCTAGGGGACTAATGTTGTGGAGTTTGTAGGCGTTAAATTCTGTTCTTGGTCCTCCTATTTATATCAACAGTGTGGCCGTAGGTTATCCCAGTGTAACAAAGAACTTCTTCAGATTATTGTATTGATATAAGTACTGTTTAGAATATAATATTGTTTTTAAATCGTTAAAGACAAAGCTCCTTGGCAGACTGAAAAAAATGAAAATTTAGTCGGCCAGAGTTGGAAAGTGTAGAGGAGGCTTCATAATTGTGTATAGTTTTAGATGGATAACTTTCCTGGAACAATCATGTCAAAAACTGTGTTTAGTTCTGCCTCATTACCTTAAAAAGAGTTAGTTATTGCAACACCATATGGTTTAAACATTGCCAATCTTGCACTGTTTCAGATTCATATTAGACATGAAATTTTACAATGGATAGGTCCTCTGCTATACAATGTTTTGACTTTTCAAAAAAGGCAGTGAGTGAATGAGACTTTTCAAATCTTTTATCTAGTGAAAGCTGTACAATAACCTTTCAAAGACCCAATGATTGTCACAGTGTCTCTGCAATGTATAGTATTGAAGTTGTATCATATGCCTTATAGCCAGAATTTAATGAGAAATGCTATAGAACACAGTCAATGAAGGGCAGAAACGTCGGAAGAAATTAGTAACAAGCTGAAATATCAACCAGTCATTAGTACCCATTTGGTGGTACAATTTTTCAAAAGTCCCTTAATTCTCTTCCGGTGCTTATCTCACTATCCCCCCTTCCAATCTCTCTTGCAAGCGGTTTCAATATCACTTGAATCTCATTACTACATGTCGTATTAGTTAAATTATTTTGTTTTGTTCCTCAGATTACATTCTATAAAAAAGATTATGTAGAATTTTTTACCTAGTATTTACAATTTATAAAATATTCTTAAAATTTTTTTAAAATGATCAAAAAAAGCTTTTAACATTTGTATTTGAGAAAACGTAGTATTCTGCACTTTCATAAAATAGTTTGAATAAAATGTTAAGTCTAACTCTAAAGCTTTATATTAATAAAGTATTTGATCTTTTCTTGTGTCATAGATTATAAACTGTCAGATTAAATAGTAATGAAATACTAATGCATTACATTGTTAGATACGCGGACGAGGTTATGATGATGCAATAATGACTAGGGATCTTAATCTCATCAGCTGGATTGGTGCGAATGCAATAAGGACATCTCATTACCCCTATGCTGAAGAAATGCTGAACCAAGCAGATGCTCTTGGAATACTGGTCATTCTTGAGGCTCCAGCCTGCAGTTTGAAGTAAGGTATAATCCCTTGATTAAACTACGCTTTAATAGGTCTTAGTGCTAGGTATAGATACATACTTTACCGAAAATAAATTATCTACTGAACGCTGGCGTATGATTAAGAAGTTGGGGGTGTCCAGGATTAAACCTGATTGTCCAATCTCAGTAAACCTTAACGATCTTAATAATAATTATATTAACCTGCCTGTTGGTAACACTAGTGCTGTTTTATTTTCAGAACATCTTGGAACTCATCTTCCAACCCCCCGTGATTCATATTTTATTTTAACGATGACAAATGAGAATAAAGTACATAAATCCATGATGATGACTAAAAGTAATGTGATTGGGGTAGACAACATTTCTATCAAATTATTGAAAATTATAATACCTGCAGCTTTACCTGTTATCATGTCAATCTTGAACATATCTCTTACAATCTCAATATTCCTATCTGCCTGGAAATCAAGGATTGTTCGGCCAATAATTTGGAATGTGACACACTGTCAAATGCTCGACTCACATCAAGGAAGACAGCTGCCACTTTTTTTTTGTTCTTATCAATACTCTCAATGATAGATTTAATGAAGTTGGTCGCAGCAGTAACTACAGATTTACCATGCCTAAACCCATGTTGTTCCTTATTTAATAAGCAATTATATTCCAGATATGAGCCTAATTTGTTATGCACGACTCTTTATAGACTTGAAAGAGCTGTTAATTGTGAAACTGAACGGTAGAATGACACGTCGTCATCATTACCTTTTTTAAAAACTGGTATTATTTTTGCAATTTTCATTTGATGTGGAAAAATGCCTGTGACGAAAGAAGAATTTACTAGATGAGCTAGAGGCTCACTAATAACCCTACAAATAACAGCTAAAGGAAATCATGATGACCTGATGAGAAACTATTATTAAGACAGGCAATCACCTTTTCAATGTTACTTCTATCATTGATTTTATACACAAATAGATTTCCCATCCAATGTTAAATTTTGAGTCTCAAAATATCAGCTGTTTTTGTGGTCCATTGTGGAGCGCTAGTGTAGTCCCATGTAAATGTAATGCAGTTTAAACCAGCTGTGGTTGCGGGCCACACAAACTAACAAAATTACTGGCACAGATATTCCTATTAGATGGTTTATCTATTGTAGGTTTATATAATCAATGCTTCTATCCACAGATTGAAAATAAAATAATGTATTTTTTTAACTTTTAAATTAATGGAGTTTTCAATTATAGATTTCTTTGGCAAGATCAAATTTTCCACAGTAGAAGAAAAATAATTATTGAATATATATATTTGGAATTAGTGATTTGCTCCCGTTTAAAGTTTAAAACTAGGTTTGAATCTTCTTTAACTCTCTTTCTACCTAATTCATCATTAACTAGTTGCCAGGTAGATTTTATTATGTAAGTAGAACGTTCAATTCTTTCATGACAAAATTGTTTCTGCTCTAATATAACATTTGTTTTAATTGTTGTTTTAAGTTTTATATCCTCTTTTATATTAGTAACAGAATTACACCTAGAACATTTATTTAGTTCAACCATTGAGGCTTTTTTCCTCTTAATACTGTCACTCATCTAAGACTTACGATCTGTATCAACTTTAACACTGAAGCCTGGGCCCTTAATACTCCGTTTGGCATGGAATCCTGGGGGTTTTAAGTTCACATTAAAAAAATTGTAAATGCCTTATAAATTTCATAAAAAGGTTATATTATATATCTTTGTAAAGGGGAGAAAATTCTCTTTTCAATGATGGGCAAAACTTTAGGTGTTGTACATTTTTTTATTTTTTACAGAAGCTACAAATAAGTACAAAAATATGTAAAACAAAAAATAGCTACGATAGAACGATTCAATATATCTCGTATAGTATCACTTCTCATAAGATCATCCATTTTAAGCAGATAAATACTATAATAACTAAATAAAAACAATATATACACACATTCCAGTCACTGTACGGTTAGATTGACACAAAACCAACACAACGCAAATACTAACTAATTACTTATTTACATATGTACACAACAATATTTACAAAGAAACTGAACTGAAAACATGATAATAAAATATAAATACTGTACTTGAATTATAAACACAGAATATTCACTTCTATAACGAATGTGTTGTTTACGACTCAAAGCACCGTGGGTCACTGACCGGCTGACATAAACAATGCTGACATAAACAATAC
Source organism: Stictocephala bisonia (assembly GCA_035578905.1). Classification (NCBI taxonomy): domain Eukaryota; kingdom Metazoa; phylum Arthropoda; class Insecta; order Hemiptera; family Membracidae; genus Stictocephala; species Stictocephala bisonia. The sequence continues at coordinate 7,106 of JAQJVL010001007.1, read as the reverse complement.
CGCTCAGCGCGCGCTCATTCCAAGTCTCACGTCAGCTGTTACGATAATTATTTATCCAAGACCAGATGTAGATAAAAAAAATTAATAGACCGATAAAATATAATAATAGATAACTAAAAGACATATTCAGATGACCTAAACCCGATTATATGCCGATAATAAAGATATAATGAATTAAATATGGGCGCCCGAGCTATTCTCGGGCGTCGGCGAGTACGCCAGTTTGCTTCGCCCGATCTATCTTCGGGCTTAGGCTTCAAAGTGTTAACTCTAGTTGCAGAAAAATATATATATTAAAATAGTACATAAATGTATTATAAAAGATATCAAACTTTGTTTGTACTGGAGCACAATACACATCAAACCATGTTTCTCTAGCCAATACATTCACAGATTAATACTGTCTTCAGAAATTTCCCTCTAAGTTTATAGAAGCTGTTTGAGCTATTGTTTAATTTAATATTACTTAACTCTAACAACTGACCATCATGGTCAGTAATTTCTGTTATTACTCCAGTTATGCTGACATGGTTTTTATCTACATTTGTTACAAAATTATCTATAGTAGTACTGGAATGATCAGTAACTCAGGTTGGAAAGTTGACTAAATAATAACAATTAAAAGTTATTGGAATATTCACAAAATTTAAATAAGTATTGTTAGACTCTAGTACATTTATGTTAAAATATCCACCCACTATTATTATTATCGTACTTATTGGATAATATTTCTAAAAGAGAATTAAATATATTCAAGAAGGGATCGTCATAATTCTTTTGCGGGCATCTGTAAATACATACAAGTAAAAAGGAGTAATCTTTGTAACAAATTTGTGATAGGCAACATTTAAATTCTTTGTCCTTAAGTAATGTTTCAATTTGGGCAATGTACATTATTTCCTTTATTTTTAAATTACTATTACTAATTCACATTAAAATCATTGTACCTCCACTAGTAGTAGGTTTTCTACAGAAAAAGCTACAAATTTCATAATTTGGAGTTTTTAGGTAGTCAATATCGGTCTCAGTACATTTATGTTCAGTCAAAAATAACATTTCGTAAAGGTATTAGTTCTTATAATGTTATTTCAAGCAAGTCAATACGGAATGGCAGATGTTGGATATTTTGGTGGAAGATTGTTAGATTATTATTTTTGAGATTTTTTAGATTAAATTCTCTTCTAACATCATTACTTAAGTTACGATTTACCTTAAAAAACTAGAGTTCTTTGATTGTCTGGATAGGTTTTCTTTCCTTGAGTCACGCTCACTGCTTTTAAAACTCATTGCATTATTACATAAATTACTCTCCCTCCATCTAGTGAAATTATAATAGTTGTTTTTACTATTTGTAGTGTCTGGTGCTGTACAGCCCCTGAATGGAGATTCTGAAGGAGGTAAAGGAGCATAGCCCGTCATTGATGGTGGATCTTCATGTTTTTTTTGAAAAAGGAGTGTCAGGAACTGATAAATTAATTTGAAGTGAGCTTTCTTCATTTGTTTTCAGGTTTTGTCCTTGTAGCTGGTTGTTGTCTTGGATGAGATTAAAAGCAGCATCTAAAGGAGGTTGTTGCAGGGTGGTCATTGCTGATGTAATTATGGTGAAATGCTCAGGTTGCACTTTATCAATGTTTGTAGACGCTGTGAGTACACTTTCTTGAATGAGCTGGCTAAGATGATTTTTGTCTTTTCTATTCATATGGAGTCCGTGGGTGGTGAAGTGGAATCTATGAAGTCATATCTGTGAGGTATAGTGCATAGGTGAATGTTATTATTAGCACATTTCTTTTTTACATTTTCTAAGTGTTCGTAAATTGCTGTTGGTTGGAAGTTATATATATCATTCCCACTACAGATTAAATCAATGTCATCATCAAATGTCAACAGGGTATCTAAAGATGCTGTCATGTTCACAAATCCTGCACCTGGTTTTACAAAAGCAGTGGCTTCAAGAGTTGAATTTTTTTTACTTATTAATTTTTTCAGCAATTCCCTTTCCGTGGCTGTTGACCAAAATCCTTACTTTTTTAATGCTATTTCTATTAGGTAAGATTTTGGCAGTTTTTGCTCTTGCTGTTAGTGCAGTATTGTGCGTTATTCTCTTTGTGCAGTATTGTGCGTGTTGTATTCTTAATTTAGTTGATATTTATGTATGTTCATTAAATCTGTTAAATTTTTATGATAGTTATGGGTAGGTATGTTGCAATCCTTTACAGTAGTTATTTTTTGTTTAAAAGTATGTTCAGCTTTTTCAAAAGTAGACAAATTTTATTCAAGTGGAGCTCTTTCTCCAATAATTAAGGATTGAAACACTTCTTGACTACAGTCATTAGTGAGCACAAAAGCTAATAAGGATCTCTTCCATATGCAATCTATAACACTATAGAACGGAATCTTTCTCATAGAAAAAAATGTTCTTTATTATAATTCATTATAACATATTCTGGTGCTAGAATGACATATATCCCACAGTCGTAAGTGTTATCTTGGGTGGGCATTGCCAAGTTTATTAGTAGAGATTTTTCACCCAGCAAAAGGTGCTGTGACAGTTTATTGGCTGTTAATTTTGTTTGCTCTAAATTTTTGGTGGGTATTGAGTCATAATAAAACCAAGAAGATGTTAACTTGTAGTAAATCAGTATACTCCAGTGTGTACCACTTTCATTATCAAAGTCTGTGGAGTCATTTACAGGAATAATAATTATGTCCTTCTCTTTCAATTTCAGAGGTACTAAGAAATGATTTATAACTTGTAAGGACTTGTCAATTAAAGGATTAACTATACAAACATTTTTGTTTTGACCTAGAAACTTTCAGCACAGATATATATATTTTTGTGTGAAAGGTATAAGAAACTTTCAAAATATATTCTTAGGTGCTCATCGGTGAGCTATATTGGGTTTAATGGATCATTTTCTATTTTAGCAGTTGCCTGGGACAATAAATGTTCTGTGTCTTTTAGTTTTTTATTTGTATAATCTAGCATTTCTGAAAGTTGTAGATTTTCAGATTTGAGATGATCCAAAGCCAGTTGTGACACACTTGAGTATTTTTTAAAAGGAGTGTTGGTATACTATTACATCAGTAGTTTTTATACTATTACATTTTACATTACATGGGCTCTTAAAGTTCTGACGGTTAAGATTTCCTGATTTTTTTGTCACTCTTAAGTCAATTTCATTTTCTCTATTTGAGTTACTATTTTTAATGTTTTTTATCAGTGAAGTAGACCTTGTTTTCATCCTTTTAACGTCCTTATTTTTAAAAGCAGAGCTGCGTTTAGCGTTTGCTGGAGAAGCAATATTATCCACTATGTAACAGAGGGTGTGCATAAACAAGTATTTTGTATAGTTTAACTAGTATTTAATGTATATTAAAATATACATAAAATAGTTTGTATTTAGGATATTGAAAAATAAAAGAGTTGATAATCTTTATTCATCTTATAAACAAACTGTTCATTGTTTTTAAACTTTGTTTCTATAGTTTATAAATAATAATAATAGTTCTATGATTTGATTAACTAAAACTTGAGATATTCTTCTCAGAAACTCTTGTCATTAAATTGAGATATCGTAGGTTTAGATACAATATCTATATTATATATTTATATAGATATATAAATATATAATACAAGTAGCCATTGTTTATTTTTTTTATGTCTTCATTGTTCAATATTTTTATACTGAAGGGCACAGGAAATGCTCAAAAACAATTTTGTCCATTACCTTATTGGAATAGAATCGTAAAGGCAAATAAGGTAATGTACCTTAAATCCAAGGTGTACACCCAACCTTATGGTTCGATTATCACACACTCTAGGGTTGTACCATGCCCCCTACAACCCTAATGATAACAACATACAGTGGATTTTAAGATGCTCTGGTAATTATTCTATTACTAAACAAAATCAGTGGTGTTTTGTAATAAACAGTAATGTAATTAAAATAATATGGAGAGATATTTAAATTAGTCAAATAAAACAATTGTTCAATTGTAAATAATTTATTTTTTTTTTTTAACTTCACTCGCCAGTTCACATGGGCCCACAGACCTGTGTGTGAGCATTATTCATTGAATGAAGTTTCGAGCATTAGCTCAGTTGGGAATTCGAACCTTGGACCTTGCTCTCTGCAGTCTGAAGCCTTAACCACTGAACCACCATGTTGGCATAATGATGGTTATATTATTGGGAAGGTAATAGATTTTTCTTAATGTTAGAGACAGTAAGTTTAATTGATTCAGTAGAAGTTTTGTTTGGAAAGATTAGATATTTTAATAGAATGCTTTTTGAAAAGGTTTAAAAATATTGTCATTGTAGGTGATTTTAATATTAATGTTTTAGCTAAAAAGAAAAATACAGCTGAACTGGAAAACATATTAAAATGTCATGGATTGAAATACTTGGTGGACTTCCCATCACGGGTTACCGAGGATTCTGAATCTGCTATAGACAATGTTTTTACCAATATCCCTAAAACCCAAATCTGGGTTAAGGGGGTCATAACAATGTTATCAGACCATGATGGTCAAGTAATTCACTTATTAAATTTTAAAAGTTTAAAAACTAATTTCAAAAAATAACAGAATGCAAACGTAATATTTCTAAAGAAAATATTGAAACCTTTATTTCTTTATTAGAAAAGGAAGACTGGATTCAAGTCTACAACACAAGTCCAGATAAAAAGTATGTCTTTTTTATAGTATATTTAAATATTATTTTGACCTCTCATTTGACTTAAAGACAAATAGAATTACAATGAATAAAACTGAGTGGATGACCTAAAACATGAAAAACAAGAGCTGATTGAATTATCTAAAATTGCGAGACAAAATAAAAACAAGACATCATTTAGGTATACAAGACATAGAAATAAGTTGTTTAAGAAAAAAATATTGAGAACTAAAAGAAATTTTTATGACAAAAAAATCAAGAAAGCTGAAAATATATCAAAACTACTTGGAAAGTAATAAATACTGAGGTTGGTAATAAGAACTGTTACCGCCATGACAATATTATGTTAGCAATTGTTGGTATGATCTGTACAAATTCTAGCAGTGTAAGTAGGAAGTTCAGTGATTATTATATTAATTTAGTTAGGGATATGATAAGCAAACAGCCCCAGAATGGCATGTTTGACTTCTTGAACCAAATTCATAACCATAACCACAGTCTCTTTCAATCATTTTTTCATTTAAAACCAACTGATGAGATTGAAGTAGAATATATCATTGATTCACTAAAAAACAAAAAACTCATGAGGTCATGATGAAATACCGGTGTTAGTTTTAAAGACAGCTAAAAAGGATCTTTCAAAAATCTTAAGTCATTTAATAAACTCTGCATTTATTAATGGTGCATTCCCAGATCTGTTAAAAATATCCAAAATGATATCAATCCATAAAAAGGGCAATAAACAGAACATGTCTAATATCTTTATAACGTATAATATATAACGTCCAATATCTTTGCTCTTGAACATATAGAAAATCTTTGAAAAAGCTGTTTATAGTAGACTTTTAGGGTACCTGGATAAAAATCAGAAATTAAGTGGGGCTCAGCATGGATTTCAGTCCAAAAAATCATTACTTCAGCAACATCATTCTTAGAGTCAATTATTGAATCGGTTGATAGGGGAGTGAAGACAATTGGAATATTCATGGATCTATCAAAAGCATTCGATACTGTAAAGTATGAAATATTTCTTTTTAAATTACAACAAAATGGTTTTAAAGGCATTTCACTCCGATTTTTAAAATCATATTCATCAAAAAGAAAACAGTATGTCGAAGTATCACATACGAGTTTTCCTCGTATTTAAAAAAAACAGGAGAACAAAATCTCAATCCAGCCTGCAAACAATTACGTATGGAGTTCCACAGGGCTTCATATTGGGACCAATTTTATTTTGGTGCTATGTAAATGACATGCCACAAATTATAGATGGCAGTAGAAATCACTTGTTAACTTTATTTGCTGATGATTCTAATTTAAAAGTTTCAGCAAAATCCCTATAGGAATTCGAATGAAGTGCAGCCCGGGAACTATCAGTTTTCAACCAGTTTTTAAAAGCAAACAATCTCTTTTTAAACATTGACAAAACACAATTTATGACGTTCACAACTAAACAAAACAGAAACCTTGAAAAGCAAAGTGTTTTATGTAATAAAAATGCAGTTGAGCAAGTAAACTCAACAAACTTTTTAGGTTGACCAGTTTCTAAATTGGGATGACCATGTAAAACAGGTTATAGGTAGAGTAAATTCGGGAATTTATGCCATTTGACAAATGGCCTTCTTATATAATCACCAAATATTAAAGTCTATCTACCATGCACATATCCAGTCTCACATTTATTTTGGCATAAGTCTGTATGGTGCAACAACCAAAACAAATATGGATGAACTTCTTAAATTACAAAAGAAAGGAATAAGAGTAATGTTAAATTTGAAAATGCATGACTCTGTCAAAGAACACTTTAAAAATCTAGAACTTCTTTCCATATACAGTATGTGTATATATGAAACAATCTTAACTTTTAAGGGTAATTCTAATGTAAGTAATAATTCACACCCATATAATAATACAAAGAAAAACACAGTAATTACAGAACATCATCGTTTGGAGCTGTATAAAAAAAAAAAAAACAAATTATATAGGTAAAATATTTTTCAAATCTTTACAAAGCAATTTACAGAAGGAAATTGATTTTAGTGTATTTAAGTCTACATTTAAAAAATACTTAATGTCTCAGTATGTATTCAGTGGATGAGTTTCTTAACCAAGGGTCACTGTATGAACATTGTTAGTTTGTGAGCTGTAGTACAATTCTTGTAACAAAACCAACATTATATTTTTATATCACTGCGGGTTTATATATATTATGTGGGATGTATTCCCTAAACAATGACGCTATTCTGTACATATGTTTGTATACAAATGAATAAAGAATTATTGAATTGGATTGTTTGGTCTATAAATATATAAACAAAAAAATGTGTTTTTCTTGAGTCTTTGTGTCCTTTATACATTATTACATCATTTATTCAATCATCGCGAGTCATTTATTTTTTCCAGGGAAGGTTTTTAAGCATGGTTTTATTTG